>JASFAT010000659.1:17500-37819 GCA_031353405.1 Baronia brevicornis
GATTTACAATATTTCACACTAACACAAGCACACCGTCAATTAATGTCCTATTCGTTTACATATAAAAATTCCACTTAATTGCATAGTAACATACACACGTACATAACAAGCCTCCACACATATGAACATATAGATCTCGAAGAGCTATATCCATATTGCCTATTACTAGAAGATTAGGTTTCAAATTTCCTAAAATTTTATTAACAACTTAACTGGTCAACTGTATTGCACGGCATGTAATCGAATTTTAAAGCGATGTTTGGCTTTTCAAGCTATATCGAATCTACCATATCAACAGTCCAACGGACTGGACGAACAGGTTAAACGCTGCTAAATGGTTTTGATTACTTTTATAGTCGCTCCTAGGCATGTATCGGTGTTTGCCCACATAATCGCGGGAACAAAACTCAGGGGAATAAATATAGTGGTCTTGATATATGCTGGGAATCACACGCTATGATCATCATACTGCCCAATCAACACTGCGAATATCTTCCCAGCATAGGTTAAGGAAGGTTAAGTATAGAAGTTCACCGCCATAGGCTGTTGTTATTGTTGATAACGATGAAAGCAAATAACTTCTACGTACGTGTCGGAGCAGGCGTCTCTCTGTCCGTACAGCGTGACGTTGTGCTCTGCTGGGGTGTAGTAAATGGAGTAGCCCAGCAAGTTGCGTAAATCCCCCGGGCAGTACATGTTCCACTTGAGGATGGCGGCGTTTCGTCGCATCGCTCCCACCGTAAGCTGTAACACTTCTTGGAAACCTGCGGAGGTATTGGGTGCTTTATTGACAAACTTTAAAATTTTGATTTAACAAAACTATACGTTATTATTGTATGAAAAAAGACCAGAGATGGTCGTACAGAATAAAAAGCGGAAGATAATGTGTTGCCAGTAACCAGGCACTCTTCCCGTTGTATACATTGAAACTTGCTTACTGTATAACAATCAAGTCGGAATATTGTATATTCATTGTGTAAACAATGCCCGATCACGAAGCGTGTTTGAAGTGACAGTGATGAAGCATTTCGGTAAAGCGGATAATTAGACAAATAGCCGTCATTTATTCTTTATTGATGTGTATGTATGTAGCTATGTGTTATTTTGCAAAGTGCGTCAATTATGGACATATAACTCCTAACTGTTAACAAAGATGTAGTATTCCGCTTTTTTATTTAGAAAATATCAATTTTTTCTTTAGCATACCAGACAATTTTATCATTAATTCGGGTTTGTTTTGGCACGTGTGTGTGTGTGTACGCGTGTACGCGTGTGTGTGTATGTGCGTAATTAACTTAAGGAGTCACACCCTAATTTAGAGCATAAGTACTCACCGGGCCTACTGCACCCAGTATAATATGATAAGTTTATTACAAAATTATTTAATAAACGTGTAAACTTTTTTATAAGGATTATAATATGTATAAAGATAGACATTATTGAATGAAATATATGAACATATATGTTTTTACTTAAAGAAAAAGCTATTACAAAATATACGAAATTTCACCATACTTCTGTGACAAGATCGTAACTTCTATAATTACTTATTTCAAACAAAGTCTTCTTTATATTCTTACACAGTGTGTTTATTTATATGAAATAACGATTAGAGGTTAAATATTATAGTAAAAAGGAAAAAAAGAACTTTGAAAATAATTTAATAAAATATATTCTTTGCAGGAATATCACACGTGACCATTATTCAGGCACTTTGTGCATAACAATAGTTATAAGTTTTCTGCACAAATCGGTAAATTGCACTTTATGTGAAATCTTTTTTCATGTTACCCTGGCCACAACACTTCTTTTGTCCACTCACTGGTGGATTTTATTCGGCATTTAGTTCTACGTCTAGTTTTGTATTTCGAATACGGTTTTTGATCTTTTGGAGTGAAAATCCTTAGATGAAGGTATGGTTGAATCTGAGAAACAGACAATGTTTAGATAAAATCTCTTCGTGTCAAGTTATAAGAAAGTGAAAGAAGCATTCTAAATAACGCAAGCAATAACCTAAAAATATGCAGGTTGCTTAACTTTGGGTTTATCTAGGTTTAAGTAGTCTTCAATTTCAGAGCATACAATATTTACACGTAATATAATCTTTGTTTTCTATTTACATTTTATATTTAGTGTTATTTAACACCACGTTACGCCTTATATTACGCCATCTTGTCTAAAATAGTTTTAAAATATAAAGTACGCACATGAAGCTTGATCTCCATTACTGTCTACGGAGACTTCAATCTGGTCAAAGGTGGAGCTTGGGTCGCGCGTCATATTCTTCAGTGGTAATATTTGGTTGTAGCACAACTTGGGGTTGAAGTGTATAAACAGCTTGCCCTTAGTTATTTCTATAGGCTTGTGCGTCGACCAGTCCCACAACATCTGCAGGTTTGGATTGTTGAATATATAAAGGCTCTGACCTCTGCAAAAGATTGTAAATAATAAAAGTGATGAGTTTTCAAGTCATTGTGGAAGTGATTTTTTCTCTTTATATTTGTAATTTATTATTTTATGATTGATTCGAAGATATTTATGCTGGTAGCTTATTGGCCTATCGAATACTGGACCGCGAGCGAGTAAGATATATTTTGGAACTTGCTCAATTCGCAGATTACATCGGCTCAACGCCGTATCGGAGGTACACATGTGTGTACGATTTTAATTTCATCATGACGCCTCGTTAAACGTGAATGTGAGGATTGGACCTAAGTAACTATGGTCCTCATTAGTCCCCTAGGCCACAAGTTCCAGGAGGTGAGACCCAACCACCCGGTTGGGTCTCACCTCCTGGAACGTGAGAAAATCTCATACCAGTGGCTGATGTATGTACTCGATTAGTGCCGGGGTGCATGTGAGTGTTGGTGTCGTGGGTGGATCTGAATGACGCCGTTTCGTCGTCCGGATCGTGTAATTTTGAGAACGGACTTCATATGTTATACTTATCGCCCCCGCATTGCCGCCCTTTATTGTATTTTTGATTTGGTGATCATTTCGGTAATAGAGAACTCGATACTAAAAACAAATCATCGGGCTAAGTGGTGTATCTTAATGGAAACCGTTGTCATTGCTTGGTAAAGGTAATATTATAGACAATTTTAGTTTATAATTTTACCCTTTATTGCACACAAAAAATTGTTAAAATAAATATTTCATATACATAACATATTATATAATATATTATATAACATAAATCAATATATAACATATACAATATATCAAGAGAGTTATATATCAATATTATGAGAATGAAATCGTAATTTTGGTTTTG
The DNA here is from genome assembly GCA_031353405.1 of Baronia brevicornis. Lineage (NCBI taxonomy): Eukaryota > Metazoa > Arthropoda > Insecta > Lepidoptera > Papilionidae > Baronia > Baronia brevicornis. The sequence goes on from JASFAT010000659.1 coordinate 20,775, forward strand.
CTAAAATATTAAATATTTTACTTTACTTAATATTAACAAAGTTCTGTAATAAAAAAATGAGTATTTTATTGTTAGAGCACCTGACTTGTAAGCCAGGTTCAAATCCCACCCGATACTAAGATCGTTCGAATGATATTCCGTGTTTGATCACAAACTTAGGCAATTTACATAGCATTTTTAAGATTTTTCGGAAGAGGTCACTGTTTCTGTATCTGATAATGTTATCCACATTACTTACTTGTTGTCATTTGTAGCTCCTCCGATTTTTTTGAGGCTCTTCAAGAACATTAATGACACCAACGGATACGAGCGCGTCACTTTAAGACTACCATCTATTTCTCGAATTTCACCTAACGAAGCTTCTAGCACTGCCATCGTATTACCTGCGCGAAAACATTTTACATAATATATATAAAATATCTACTTGATGGATTTATTAAAAAATCACGAATTAATTATTGACATAGTGAGATGCATAATATTTTCTAGTTTGCGATTCATTTATTCCTTATAAAACTCAATATGAGCGTTACTTAATTATAAACATGGTATGATTGATTTGATCAATCAATACTAGATAAAAAGCTTTGCAAACTTATAGGACAGGGTACTTTTAAGCAAATTTAAACAAATTTAAATTAGGTAACTCAATGAATAATGTGCTTAATTTAAGCAAATTTAAATTAGGTAACTCAATGAATTATGTGCGAATTGCTTCTTAGTTTATGTTAGGAAAAAGTGCTAAATAACGTTACTGTGGAAAATTTTATTCGGAAATTAAAACTATAAATGTTGATATATATAAATTTAAGTCTGCGCCTTAGTTAGTTTGTATATAAAAACATGTTGAAAGCAATGAAATGCACTTTTATATAGATGACATAACAACTGTTTGTCTATAACAACTGCCGTATATTTAAGTGGAAAATGTGCCGATTTTGAATACGAATACAATTTAGTGACCGTTTAAAAGAATAACCGAAATCCCTTTTATGTAGTTTATAGAATAGGTATTAAGTAAAGCGATGTGTTATACATATTCAAAAATCTATTTTAATACATAATCCACACATCTATATGATTATTTAATTTATATATTTATTTACTTAATTAATTTTGATTGTATTTTTTTATGTTTGTTATAATTTTGGTCCTTCATTTCTGTTTCTTTTCTCATAATTTTTATTTTATATTTATATTCTTTGTTTACTGTTTCTGTACTGTTATGTGGATAGTTTAATAAAGTTTTTCGTTCTTTCTTTCTTTTTAATAATGTATTCATGAAATAATAATAATGTATTCAATCGCTAAGCATTCAGGCACACACATGCGCAATTCCATGTTACGCACATACAAATGTGAACAAGTCTTACCGCCACTAGCTCGCAGTGCGATCTCGAGTGAGCCCTTGACGTGCGTGCAGCCGCGGAACAGCTCAGCGGACGCGACGGAATCGACGCGGCCGCCGGCACACTCGCGTACGCACCCTGCCGGCTGGCATGGCTCGCACCACGCGTTGCGCGCGGCGCCCATCTGGAAACACTATTAATATAAGTAAATTCTTGTTACGTCACTGGTGGGTATGAATCTGGTCACTTTATCGACTTGGTCTAATGACGTCACTTATGGGAATTTATTTATTTATTTAAAACAAAATCCACAGCATATCTCATAATATCATATGAAATACGAGTAATTTTTGTTTTTATTATTGTATTGTTTCGTTTGATTAATGTTACTATAAAAATTATGAAAGACTTTTAGACTAATACCAAATGTTTCGATATACACACAAAGATGTAAGAAACTTATTTGAAATGAATAAAATACAAAGAACCTTGTGAGGCTCTAAACGCGTTATAAATTACTTCCACTCATAAAATCAAAATGTGTATATCACCTCCATATAGCCACTGGGACACATGTACACGCAGCTGTTGTTAAGGATCTTGTATGCGCGTATGTTTGGAGCAGGCTGATTGGACTCTGGAGACGGCGGCGGCGGCGGCATCAAGCGGCATTCCATCTCCGTTACACACCGACGGGACAACTGTATACGAATATTTATATAAAATGAATTGTAAAGTGGATAAAATATAATAGGAATATATAAATTACCAATGACGTCACCATCTGAATGTCGATCAATTGGCTCAATAGCAGGGCTGCCGTTTACGATTCCCGCATCTGGATAAATATATGTATGCCCTACAAATATTTAGTGCGAGTCTGAATATCCTTCTAATTCGCCTTAGACAAGCCTAGTGGGTTAATGTCGGTAACTTCAGAAATGGGGAGGCCTGTGCTCATTAGTGGAACATATATATGTGGTCTGTATATACATATGTGGTCTGTGTAAAAAATATGGTTGAGTGGCGATTCAGTACCTACGGTGCGTTTTCCCGAAACTTCTTTCTATGGAATATGCTAAATTCAGCAGCGTCTCCAAAATGATACGACATTTGGTCAAAAACAATCCATTTCTTAATAGTGGTAGAGCTACGCTGCAGACGAATACTTTGTCAAGAATGGCATAATATTTGTCTGTAGCATGAATGGGCTGGCTCGCCCGGGAAAGTACCACACTGCCTATGGCACTGCCGAAGTCTATGGTCGGCGTTGATTGCTTTCCATTAGGTGACACACCTGTTCGTTTGCCTTACTATCCCATTAAAAAAGAACCAACACATATCTCCTATGGCCGGTAACGCATCTTCGTTGATTGCTTTATCAGGTGACCCCAATCTGATACCCGTTGCAGTATCAAGTTTAGAAGTTGCAAGTTCACTTATTTACACTCTTCTACTGCTTGAGGACATTAGCTCAATATTTAATACATTCAATATCAGCCCACGGCGTTTCACTGCTGGACATAGGTCTCACTCAAGTGAAGCCACCTAGCCCGATTTTCGGCTACACGCATCTACTCTCTGCCAGTGGTCTTGCGCAGATCGTTGTTCTATCTAGCAGGGGGGCGTCCCACACTACCTTTGCTGAGGATGCAAGGGGGCGAAAATTACAGCATGTCGTCCCACCCGTCAACTTCACTTGCAGGTGGTGCATCGTGCTGAGCAACGAACGAGGCACTTACGACTGAAATGATGGCGGTATAACCATCACGAACTATAGCTGGACTCAAATGACACAGCGGCTTTGTCGGTGCGAAATGTCTGGTTTCGCGGTCACCAACTTCTCCAGTATGGCAACCACGGGCACACCACTACATTAGTTCGGCCGGAATAAATTGCAAATTAAAAAAATCTACCGTGCTATCTTCTGCATAACAGTGAATTTGCAACAAATCCATTTGAATCTAACGTAACATACCTGGTATGTGTTGGCTGGGCATGTAGCTACGCAGGTACGGTTCGGGCCGTAGTCCAGGGAGAAATGCTTGCACACATGGCAGTCACTGGCGCGGGGCCCGTCGCAACCCCCAAGGCACGTGGCGTTGCAGCACGTGCCGTTATTCGTGCACGCGCGTTCGCCGCAATCGCTTGGGCATGCTATGTATACATACAAACATAATTTTAGTATTAAGTGAATACCAACTGCACTAGAGACACCTACTATTAGAGGTACCTTTAAGCGTCCTGCGTGTGTTTAATCACACAGCATGACTGCAAATCAAGCAAAAGTTCATACTCAAAAACATACATACATATAGTCACGCCTGTCTCCCTGTAGGGTTAGGCAGAGACCACAGATCTCCGCTACGATCCTGACACACCTTCATTGCTTTCTTCACATTCATCCATCTTTTTATCCCTCCTTCATCTCACATTCATCGTAGCGAAACGGCTCTCCGTTCGTCGCTTCTCGCTCTCGTGGGAATCAGGACGTCACGGGTGGCGAACCACGTCGCCGTCATTTTTTAACGAATTAGGTATATTAAGATTCGTCATAGTGAATTCCACGAGCCACAAGGGAGGATGGAGGTCAGTCCCAGCAGAGGCCCTAATGCGGAGGTAAGGCTTATTAAAAAGGTTATTTAAAATTTTATCATAATATTTTACGAAAATAATAATTACTTTTTTGACAGTGCTTGTCATCCCAACACAGAAGTCGCCCAGACGAGTCGGCAGGACATTGTTTGTGAAGTTGTCGGTGGTCCTCCATTCGACTCTGTGCGTTTGGACACAGACCGCACAGCCGATTGTCATAATTCGACTAGAACACAAATGGAGACCTAATATAATCTATATTACTTAAGTAGAAGTTTAATAAAATAATTTAATATTAATGACGTTGTCATTGATATGAAATTATTTTATTTATCGTAATAAATGTAATGGTCCTGCGCAAAAGAAATTTTATCATAATAAATTATTTTATTCATACTATTTGTAAAAACTGTTGATTGTTGTATGTAGCCGAATTTCTTGTACGTCTTAATCTAACAATATAGTTTTTTTTATGTTTCCAACTTCGTTCTTTACGATTTATTGCATACACATACCGTATGCATCGACCTTGCATACCGTTTTGAAAGCTTTTTTTGCTGATAATATTATACACATTGATCCTCTTCGATTAAATAAATATTAAACACTCTCGAGTTTTGACAAATCATTATGTGTTTGCATGTCATGTCTTCGAACGTCTCCAAACTTGAACTATTGTATATATAGTAGGCAATTCAAACGTATTTTAACTTGATGTGTTTTTTGACTGGCTATCATTTACTTAAACGGATATCAAAGCGACGTTATACAGACGTAACTCCTTGTGTAGAAAAATAATAAATTATGATATGATAGAAGAGGCCAGTACCTACGGCCTTATAGTAGTGCCAGAATACACCACTATAATACCAGTACCTAATACTAATTCACTCACTCTCCTACTCTACTCCTAATACCTACTCATCTTTTTAATAATCTGTTCACCGTTGGCCATATGTGGCATGCAAGAGCTTTCGCTGTAATTCAATTACTAATGGTTCCTAGATTAACAAGCGCAATAAAGGATTTTGCCTTGTTCTATGATGTTTTGGCTATCAGTACTGTAAATAATTAGAAATTCTTTTACTGTACCAGTTATCGTGCCGATATGCTTTGTCTTGTCATCAAATAACAATTCTAACGTGTGCATGTGTAATTTTTAAAAATATATAATTTTTATTTTAGAACACATTATAATATTAACACATTAGATAACGAACAGCCCATCTTACCCTTATCAAGATGTTGCCGTCGCCGTCTGCGACAATGCGCGACCAGTCGATGGTGTTAGTGTAGCAAAGGCGATCGTTCTGCTGGATCCGCACCCCGCCGCGCTCTACCCGAGACAACGAACGGAGCCCCAGCGACTGTGGTGACATAATTCATCATCATGATCAGCCTGTAACAGTCACCCGCAGTACAGTGGGTCTATGATAATCTTATTTACCTTGGAATTGAATTTGAATTGGATATCTGTACTTGCTACGCATTCTTTTTAATTAAAATTGTTTATAATTATTATTAATATTAAAAAATAGCTAAATATTTTTTGGCCTAATAAGTTTGGTGTCGCTTAAAACACAGAAAAGTCAATCGTATCAACTCGTACATTGATGACAAAGACGCCAGAATTTGGTTAGATGTTTTATCGGGACACAAAACGAACCAAATTTAAGTTTCTGCATATATTATCGTTTTGTTTGTTAATCATATAAGCAAATAAATTTTCATACACTACATTCATTTATATCCACTTCTTATAATCGTTCAATAATTTCCATAAATAACACATACATACTGTGAGATTAAATTTTAATATTTTTAGAGCTTGTTGGCGTTTATTCTGAAGGTCAAAAGTTGCAGATTCAGGCTACGTTATAAAAATGATTGTCTTTCAACAAACCTCAAGGTTTTCACAATCGAATACTACAATAGCGTAATCTTTGAACAGCTGCATTCCCCGGACAACGGAGAGGTTCGGAAACAGATTGCCAAGGTTCCGTACGCCCATCATCCTGTAAAAATAATATTTTTATATTATTATTATTATTGAAAGCTTACATAGCTACATTTAGATATTATTTACGAGGTTTCTTTATCTAAATTACAGTATAACTAAAAAATAATTCTCATAATATGGGATCTTTAAAACATTGAACTTATTGAAATTAGTAAGTAAAAATATATGTAACCAAAACTATAAATACGGGGACAACCTTGATTTCACGAATACAATTCTATTCAAATCATGTTTCTGTCAAGTTTTTAATCTTCAGCTCGGATCAATCTCATATTTTCTCATATTTTTGATTAATGCTCACAGTTTTTGTCCTTAATAAGATTTCTCATGAAGAATTCTGCCAAACAACTCAAGTCACCTTGGCCATCTTAGGCTTTTAAATGTGTGAGGTGACTTCTCCCAAGCTCCTGTACAAATACTTAAGGACGTTTGTGTTGCTCTATTGCATTTTTAATAGTATCTGCATTAGAGCGACGCAGGCCACCTGTTCGTTGTGTTTGGCCGCTTCACCTCGCTTATCCATGAGCTGGAGCGTCTCGCCTGAGAGTTAAGACTTCCGGCCTGCATGTTTTCTTCCACAAAACCTGTTCAGCAGATTCAGAGTGCCTGTCACAAGTCAGTGATCACTCCCGGTGTTAAACCTGTTGATCACTGAGAAATTCTTTCAGAAAAAGTTCCATAAGAAGTGGACATGGCGAAGACCCGATACTGTCACGAAAAATGACTAACTTTATCATGACAGATAAAAGGCACATATTAGAATATGTGCCTTTTATCTGTCTGCTGATCGCTGAAGTCCCCCATGACAATATTGAAGTGGTCCTTTGTGGTATTGTGCAAGACCCTGGCTATGTCTTCATACATAGCCACTACTTCGTCATCCGAGTACATCGCTGTAGGTGTCTAAGACCTGCACTATCTTAAGACAATACTTATTAGATAGCCTGAGTATAAGGTACGCCACCCTTGGCGACACTAGTGGATATTTCTTTAATATTGTCAGGGAGGACTCTCTTCACTAGGAACCCCACTCCGCCTTGGGAAGGATTATGTCCCTCTCGATGGTAGAGCAAATGGCTAGATCGTAGGACCAGTGTACGAACTTCACTTAGTCCCACAATGTGCCACTTTTTCTTTTCTAGCTCTACCTCAAGTTCCTTAATCGACTCGTCGCGCCGCAGACTTCTTTTGTTTTACGTCGCCAGGTCTAGTCATTTATGGTAGCCTTTCCTCTCCCTGGGATTTTTAGCACCCCCTGCTCCATCGTAATCATAGCCGCTATTGTGGCCAGAAATAATGGGGCAACTGGGAACTGATGGCCGTGTTTTAATGGTGTGATTCATGAGTGGTGTGCCCGTAGTTGACACGCTGGGCAAGCGTGGCGACCATGGAGCCAGACAATTCGCACCGGCAACGCCGCTGCCGTCGCCGGCTTGTGTGTTATACCGCCATCATTCGGTCGTCAGTGCCTCCTTCGTTGCTCAGAAGGATGCACCGCGTGCAGATGAGGTTGACAGTTGGGGCGACATGGTGTAATTTTCGCCCCCTTGCATCCCCATTGATTCTGGGTATGAGCTATAATAATAGAAGGATTCTAGATCATTTAAAAACTGTTGTCGCTAAATTTATACACTATAATGCTGATGCTCGTTGTCTACAGAGGAATGTATCGTAATATTTTTTTAAGTCCATAAATGTCCAACTGCTCGGTACAAGCTAAATTTCTGGAGGAATGAACATTAACCCACCACGCGTGCGCACGGCATATTGGCGGAAAACCTAAGCACAGAACAAATACCTTTAGGCCATACACAAATTTCTCCCGGTGCGGGAATCAATCCGCGATCACTGACACGGAAAACGGTACCATCGCCACTAAACCAATTAGATCGTCACTACTGAGCAAATTGCAATACTTGATTAATGGCAATTATTGTAATAGGCTTGCTGAACCGTAGTCATACTTTTTATGCATACTTGTAAATTATATTTAATACGCACCTATATATTTTAATGTATCCAGTAACTTCCCTTAACTCAGGGAAAGTCATATTGTCGTAGTCGTTGGGCGAAGGGTGCTCTATTACTACAATGCTTAGGTGACCCTCGATCACTCTGCATCCGCGTAACTTCAGCATTTGTTCCGGATAGCTCCTGATGTCTATCGATGGACATACTGGAACAATTTATTCTTAAATGTTAATAACCATAAGTTATTGTAGTGCTTTAAATATTTTGACAATGACAGTTCTTCTGCTTCGCAAGCTCAAAGTCGCTCAGAGAAATATGAAAATGGTACTTGGTGATTCTCAGATGGGTATGATACGAAACGTTGAAATTTGGCCAGCAATCAAAGTTACCGGCAAGTCAGCAAACAGAAGTGGCAATGAGCTGAAGCTAGGGCTTACAATACCGAACTAAAATCTGAATACCGGTATTTGATATTTAAAATGAGAAATATCGGGTTACCGGTATTGAAACCGGTATTATTGATAAAATATTTACTAGTTATATTTTTACTTATCTCAGTTGTTATATTGACTTGTTAACAAATAGTATATGAAATCCAATAAATATTGTTCTGAAATGAATAGATATTATTTATTTTATTACATAAAGAGTAGGAGGAGATAGATACAGAAAAACGTGCAAGTAAAAAAAAGTACATATTAAATTTTACGTTGCATTTTTCATATAATAAATGTGCCAGATATATATTTTAATACAATGAAATTGTTTATCTTCAAAAAATATTTCTTTTAATTAATTAATATTATTTTAATTAGATTTATATTGTGCATAAATTCAATTTTTATCAACTAATGTAATACCAAAATACCGGTATTTTTACATAAATACCGGTTTTTAATAACGGATAAAAATCGTCCGGGATTCCGGTATTCGGGATCCCGGAATCCCGCTATTGTAAGCCCTAGCTGAAGCAATGAGAGAATCAAATACCATTGAGTAAAGTGCTAGAATAGAGATCTCGTCTTCGTAAACGTAATTTGGGATTTCCTTCGGCGAGATTAAGCCATAATCTGTGCTGGCGGCTGGCAAGAAACTGGATGCGTAAAGCCTAAGATCAAGCTAGATGGTATTCTTGATAGTGATGAAATATTTTGACATCTAATATAGATGCTAACTTGTAGATTTTGGAATATATGTAAACACTACAATAAGATAATAAAGCCTCACTAAAACAGCTATAAAAACAAGTAAAAAGTTTTAAAAATGTTATTAAAAATACATCTAAAAACTTAGCTTGTCATTTCTTTATTTAAATCAACTTGGTAATCATTAACAAATTATTAAATAATTTTAAAATCTTTATAAACTTACATTTAAAATTAATATTGTTTAAATTTCAACAATTTATTAACACCGCACGTAGCATTTTTTTTTTTAAATATATACCTTAATAAATATAAAAATACACGTAACAAGTAATGTATATTCTGCAACAATTTTACACTTATTGTATTTTAATATATATGGTTAACGAGAAATGTATTAGCTACTTAAATCCATTTTACGGAATGATTATAATAAAACCACGTTTAAACTACAATATTCGATAATACATTAACATTTAAAAGTTAAAATATGTTTATAATGAATGCAAATAATCTCATGATGTGAAGTCAAACTTTATACGTACTTTATACAATGGTGAATTGTGTTTTGTGCAATTTTCAGTGTACAAATTTATAAGTATATATGATTGTTTGAGATTTAAGGGTTTTTTTAATAACAATTTACAACTTTATTCTAAGTAAAAAGTTATATTTGTAGGCTCTAATTTAATAAATATGTAACTTTGGTACAATAGTCGAAATTTGGGAAAGGAATACCATTCCTAACAATGTTTGCAATCAGAAAAATACTTAGAATTATTACGATATTGCATCGCTTGTTTATAATATACAGCGTATATCAAACACAAACGTACGAAACAGTAACACTTTCATGTAAACATGTCCATTTTATTGACAAATAAATACAATTGTAAATTTGTTGCTGCAAAAATATCAGGTAATGCTCTGTAGTTATGCCTTCGCCTGTAATATTTATCCAATATAAAAATTATAGGCGACTAACCAAAAAGCTAATACGTAATAAGCATGATCGCACAGATGTGTGATTGTAATAAGCAAAAGTACAAAAACATAAATTTAAATTGTTTGTTGATTTGGTCAATTTAGTCTTAATAACTTTCGTACAATGCAATTTGAAATTAAGGAAACGATTCACGACGCTACTGCGTAGTTTCATGCTTTGCAATAGTTCATCTACGTAGTATGCACCACGGTTCAAGCTGAGATAACAACGTGGGTACATGTGTGGTATAATATAGTTCAAACTAGCGTGCGATAGAAAAGTTTATACATTTTGTGTTATTTTTTTTACGCAAACACAGTCTTCACAAAAATTACAAGACTAAACCTATTCCTCTAAATTTAAAATAAAAACCTTAACATTAAAACAACCTTTAGTACAAGCTGTGAGCTGAATATAACAATAAATTAAGTCTTATTTGTATTCTTTGATGGCAATTAGTTATCACTATTATGTCAGTGTCAAGTAAAATATAATAAATAATAAAATATAAAATTTACTTTTGCGGTCAACTTAAAAAGTCACGATACATGCAATTACTTCATTTTATTCCACTTATACGCCTTAATCGAACTATATTGCACAATAAGCCACCACAATTAAATAGTATAACTGATAATAAGATTATAAAAATAAAATAAAAACACAACGTAACAGATGTAAGTTGACCGGAAAAGTCCAAATCTTACTTTATTTATTAAATTTCTTGCATTTTTACAATTCATAAATTTGATTTATTAAAATGACGGCCGATTCCATTAATACATATGTTTTTATTGACCATAGGACATGTTTTTGAAACCGGGGCTTTCCCTGTTTCTGGATAAATGGACATTAAAGGTACCGCGCTTGTTCAAGACAGATTGGCAGAACCCCCAAATTCGGAATAAATACCGATAGGCAATACATATATATCCCGATGCGGGAATTGAACTTGAGACCACTGACTCTTTTTCTTTGGTGTTAACTTCACCACTGAGACAATGAAGTCGCCAATTAATAGTTGGCGTATTGTTATGTTACCATTTCATGTTATTATTTCGTAATAACACGTGACGTCGATATCGTTACACAAGTGACAAGAATGGAACGTAGTAGTAACGTAATAGTTACTCGTTCTGCGGCTTGATTATTACGCGCAATTTGATTTACCTACATGACTATTCGAATAAAACACTTCAACTGTTGTTTTGATAACAATTAACAAACAATAGAAATAAATTTTCAAAGTAACAAAGTAATTACACAATGTAAAACTATTTAACAATTAGTGGCAAATTATAATATGTACATACAAATAATATTTCCAAAGTTACCGTATTTCTTTTTGTGCTTAACTAAAATATGTTTTCTTTCAAAATTTTCTGATAATAATTTATGAATAAATTGATAACTATGAATACGCAAAGACTAATCAATATAACAAAATCGTGATATACATGTATTTTCCATAAAAGATATATTGCGTGACTGCAGTGAGGTGCATGGGTTACAAATGCATTGATTTGTTTTATGATATTTTGAGTCACGACATTATACGATACACAAGAGGAGCAGTCCAGCTAAAATTTCTGCATGTTAGAAAAATACGATCGACTTATATTTATTGCCTTGTGTATACAAAGTCCATAATATTTACAACACGTACTACAATGACTCTCAAAACTTCAAAAATTTCAAAGATTATGATTCCTTATATATATGTTAGTATACATTATATATATGTCCAGATACATCGATAAAAATGGATATGGATAGGGCATACTTTCCGGCGCCACGCTAGTCATATCCCCAAACAAGCCTACGAATGGAATCCGCAGGGGAAAAGAAAAAGTGGACGCTCAAAACAAACTTAGCGGCGTACTGTTACGGCCGAGTGCAAAAGATGGCCCTATCCTGGAGCGAAGTGAAGCGTACGGCATCCGACAGGTCGAGATGAAGAAACGTCATGTCTGCCTTATGCCCCAACATGACTTAGGACTCAGAGAGAGAGAGAGAGAGAGAGTGATATTATTTATATTTTTTTAAACCACGCCTGCTTAAAAAATGCATAAAAATATCCAAATGATAATGATTATAAGCTATTTATTTGTTTGTTCATGAATTTAATTTGAACACAAAGCGTTCCATAACACATGTGTATCCACTTCCATCTTATGTGTTATTTGTAATATAAAAAAATAGGTAAAAAAAACATAATCTAAACGGTTTAATTAACACACCAAAATAAAAACACATTCTTATGCGTGCCACGTTTTGATTTTATTAAAGTGTGAATAAAACCGTTAAACATAAAAGTTTTTTTTTTCTTGTTTTCAGTTTTTTTCCACCAAGTGGAATCCATTCAAGTGAACCCAAACTTGAGAGGGTTACTAGTAACGGTAGAAGAGTTTCACTGTCACCTCCTGACACTATCATAATGTTGTATTATCTTAATTAATTAAATTTATTCTTATGAAACTTTGTATAAAGTTTCATAAGAATCGATTTCGTAGAAGAAGTTGAAAAAGAAGTCGCAAGATTTGAAAGAAACAAATATATAATGTTAAGTTAAATAAAACCGTTTAAATATGTGGGTTTTAATATAATAAATAAATATAATAAAGAAACTTTTTTCCATTCTATAACTAAATCTACATCAAAAACATTAACTTATTAAATCAATAAAGAAAAATTTTGTAAACTCAAACTGTGGTACGTTACGGATGCATATATCGCATGAATGAGGCGCTTCTTCTGGGGAAGTATTAGAAAGGCGACTAACTTTACTCTTGCGCTTTTTCTGGTGCGCTCGAAAGATGAAACTATACCTCCATCCTACCTCTATTTCCTCTCTCCGTAACGTAGTATTAAGGAGAGAGGAAATAGAGGTAGGATTTATCCATCAGATAAAATTTTGTTCCACAAATGTTAAAAAACAAAGTTCCGGCTCATAATTGACACTAGGGTCGTCGCCAATGCGTTCAGTTAGTCGTTCGTATAACGTTCATTGCGTGACACTCCTCCAATGCGAGCGCAAATCTATTTCTGACATAGAGAATGACTCACTGCACTTTCACTACAAATAGAATTGCTTGTCTGCGGATAATTGGTTGCTTGCATTAGATACGCAACGAGCGTCGTGTTGCTCGAAACAGTGCCCACGTGTTGTTCTAGTTGCTCAATCTATGTAAGCGAACCCGGACGTCCGGCAGCAAAGATGCCTTACATTCCTTTGCTTACTCATACCACACGTTTCAGTGCAATCATCGCATTCTAGAACATGAATAGCCCCGGGAGTAGTTGAAGCAGAACAAGAATTACATAGCCACACTGAATTAGATCTGCATTTATTTTATTTTTGGAAACGTACGCTCTAAGCATTTTGTAAATTATATTTGGGGCCTAAGAATTTGTGCGATAAACGTCTATAAAAAGACATTATCGGCAAATGCCATTTAAAATCTATTCTTTAAAGATATTTTAGAACGTTGATATTAAAAATGCAAGTAATTGATAGCTGTATATTATTTATGTATTAAAAAATGTGATATTTTTGAAAACTCAAAGTATAACAAACCATTTATTTAATTATGCATTCAAGTCATAAGTTTCCTTCTTAAAGTAAGAAAGTTAGATTTTTTTAAAAAATATACATATATGTAATTGTGTTTAGTTAAAAATCCTACTAATCCTACTATCCTACTAATATTATAAATGCGAAAGTTTGTGAGTATGTATGTTTGTTACTCTTTCACGAAAAAACTACTGGACGGATTTAGATGAAAATGAATAAATGAATGAATAAATGAAATAAATGAATAAATGAAACTTTACAGTAATATAGATTATACATCGGAATAACATATTAGCTACAATTTGTAATGATTTTAAGTAATTTTATATGGAAGCCACTATGACCAAAATTGTGAACCATAAATTAAGTAAAAAAAAAATATATTTATTTAAAATGATCTGTCACGAAACTTAATGTGGCAGACCAAATTCCATGCGAGGGAAGCCGCGGGCAAAGGCTAGTATTAAAATAAACAGTAGTTCGTTAGTTTCATTCTCCAAGATGACAAATACACACAAGGTGCAGATAATGTGCGGTGTAATCCAGGGCCGCGTTACGTACGCTACGTTGATTTATATTTCCGGTTTTTGAATGAAGATATCAATGGCCGCTTCACATGATGCGTCCGCTTGTTATTGTTGCCGTTCATTCATACTGATGTGTACGTACGCCTCATGTAAATTACCTACGCGGTTTTTTCAACATCCGTTATAAACCGCAACACAGCGGCGATTGACTTTACATTGAACCATTGTCAAGTGGTCGTAACTGAAGTTGAAAAAGTTGACAAGGCTCAATCGTTAAAATATACACTCATAATTTTAATTCTGAAAATAACATTGCAAGTATATACGAGAGTGCACAATTCGAAAAACTAACTCTTACATTCTATTATATTGTACTATTCATTATTCCTCCATAATTTTTTGTATATTATTTAAATTTATTTAGTTTATTTATAAAAAATATTATTGTAGATTAAATTGTAATATGGACATACTGAACAATATATATTTTATTACATGTATGTTCTTAGACAAAAGTTTTCAGACATCGCCATTGATTGAAAATACAATTATATAATTATATAGAAATATAATTATATAATTGTATATATCGACAAGGTCGCGTTTACGGTAGGTAGGTACCTGCTACAAGGATTTTCAGAACTTAGATCTAAAGTGTACACACACAAACATACATCTACATATACTGTACATTTAGAATGACATTATTATTTGATGAACTACGAAGTATATATTAATAACAATAACTGTATAAAACATTTGTTATAGTATTTCAGAGTTATCCATATGACGTGAGAAGATACTAAATACGAGTATGTCGAAGAGGAGCATTGAGAAGTCTTTTATCTATACCCCAGCCAAATTCCGAAAAGGATGTTCAATAATAAAGCGTTGTCAAGCAACCAACGACCTTCATATATTGTAACGGAAAGTTACATGTTTTAATTGTGTAATTTTAGTTAGTTTTAAAATAAGTTAAAATATTAGTATTAGTACACTAAACATTATTCAAATTTAAATACTTATTCTAATATAATAAATAATGATTTATTATAACATAAACACGATCTGCCATCGAACATTTTTTGCTTGTCATACGTTAAGTGTTCAAAGCAACGCGGTGACAGATTGATGGAATTTGTAAACTCAAGTAGGTGTAGGTGCGGCGCTCGCGCCTTCGTGCTATTTCGGCCTTATTCGTGTACCGCTCGGGTTTTTTTTATGGAAGTTACTGACGGGCGCCGAGGATCGACACCACCTCAGTGATGGTTCGTCCGTTATGAAAATATCAACGGGAACCGTCACGTCTCTTAAGAGCGCCCTCGCTCAGTATTTATTTTAAAAACAAGTGCAGGAATCAAACCCCGTTTTAGGGTAAGTTTTGAATACCACATGTGTATTTAAATTTTTATTTTGTAATTCCGTTCTGGTTTTTATCCACCACGACAATCTCGACATAACGTTTTCCACGAGTTGTCGCTGGTTAACCAGAACGGAAGTTGATAGGCTAAGTTGTAATCCATGGGTATCTATCACTTCCAGATTTCACCTGTACATTTTACCTGCGGGGTTCCACCTGCCAGATTTTTACCTGCCAGCTTATACCTGCGGGGTTGATTCCACCTGCGGTGCAAATGTAACGGCAGGGTTCTACCTGCGGTTTATTTCTTTGAGTGCTAGCTAGCTCAGGGATCGACATTTAGGTGTCTCAGCGCATCCTTTACAATCGCTGAGGGCAAACCGCTGTCAACTTGCAGGGTTCTCTACCTGCGGTTTTCTTCTTTGAGCACAAGCTAGCTCAGGGGAGTGTTAGTCCGCTTACGTGGCAAAATTAGATCGGCCGTTTACCCACGACCTACAAATTTGTGTCTCACCTACTTGATTCTTTTTTATTTTTTTATGTAATAAATATTTCTTTATACTGATAACACCATTGACAACCTTTTTGCGTAGCACAACTTAAATATTTATTGTATTTTAAATAACTTAAAACATGTCACTGTATTTTCTGCAAAACTCAATGATCGTTTCCTTTGTCGTTTCTTCTTTGAAGATGGAAATTTTTGCAATGGACTCGGACCGGGTAATGAGTTTGATTAATTGTCAATAATTACAAAAAAAAATTAGGCAATAGAAACTTATCAAAATATATAATAAATAAACGGCAAAACAACATTAATCGAGAGAAACGCAAACTCATAAGCAAGTAGGTTATGACACACACAGAGACATTGAGTGGAACACGCACAAACGTGTATTATATACGCACATACGGACGCGTTTTGTTCTGGTATTTGGTTCTATTTTTAATATTTCATAGGTTTATATTATAATATGTAAGACACAAAATTTTGGACCAAGAAGTTACACAGCTATAATTAAATTCAAAAATATAGCCTCACGTAATGAAACGAAACGTATATTTTTATAATGCAAATTATTTAAAAAGTAGATAAGATCAGCACATTTTTTATGATAATGATTGTCAACTATATTTGGACAGATAGTCTAAAAGAGCGAAAATGTTTCTCTTCCCTATATTTAGGGGTGACAAGTTCATAAAAACAAGATTGTTTTTCCATTTTTTAAAAAGCTATGTGAATGATTCGTGTGTAATATTATAATCAATTATTTCATATCATACTTGTGAGAACCCTAAAACGGTTTGTTTACATTTATTTTTTAACAGACAATTTGGCTGGAGTATAGGCAACGTCCGATTCCTGCGCAACTAGTTTTCCATTAGTATACCCCGGCAACGTTGTGACTTTACGACCCGAATCCTACCGGTGGATTTTCTATCCTTTATTATCGAATCACCATTATGTCCCCAGATTGTTCAACCATCGCTACTTATAATAAACATAAGACGTTTCACA
>JASFAT010004037.1:0-176997 GCA_031353405.1 Baronia brevicornis
AATTTTCTTTAATGTCATTCTCTATTAAATATTTATTTGCTCGTATAGAATTTTAGTGACGGAAAAAAATCAGTCTACATACCTTGAACTCCCCTTGGCCCTTCAGGTCCTTGCACACCAACCCCTTCTGGTCCCCTTACCCCTTTGTCACCTTTATCGCCAGTAGAGCCGGGCAGACCTGATCTCCCAGGCTCACCGGTTTCCCCTGGATAACCTCTTGGCCCTTGAATTCCCGGCTCACCCGGAATACCTGAGTTTTAAAGTAATCATTTTAAATATTATATCTAAATAATCTACATACTATATTATTATTTAGATATAATATTTAAAATTAGTAATAAAAATGTTACAAACATATTTAAAATTTATTTCAATTTTTTTAACTTTTTAATTAGTGTAAAGAATTAAGTGTTATATTCTGGTCTGTTTCATTAATACGTTTAATAATAATACTTTCATTTCTATCCTACCTATACTGCCACTTCGAGCCATGCTTGATTAATGGAATTACTATAACAGACATGTTCAAACAGTACAAATAGATTTTACGTCCAAACCTATATTATAAATAAACTCAGATTTGAACACTTTAAAGCTCCTGAAGCAAAGAAGAAATACAGGTCCCATATTATTTTTGAAAGCAAATGAAACGTTTTAATCATTTATGATATTTTAAAATAATTTAAACTATTTAAATTATTTTAAAATATCAAATAAATTCATGTATATATTTATGTGTATATATATATATATATATATATATATATATATATATATATATATATATATATATATATATATATATATATATATATATATATATATATATATGTATCCTCTTATTTATATAGTATGTATTGTTATGTACATTATTAATATATTTTGTTGTTGTACACTTTCACTCCTGGGTTTGCTAGAAGAAAACTCAATTCTGACAAGGGCGAACTTAACCGCCCTTGTACATCTTCTTTTCTTTTAATTCTTGTATGTCGTGTTTTGTGTACAATAAAATATTAAATTAAATGAACGGTACATATTAAAGTATCATAAACGCAAGCAATACCAAGAAATGTTAAAATGATATCATTTTATGGATGTGAAAATTTCTTATCACGATGAACCTCATCGACTTAACTAAACGTCAGAGAAAAGCACAACTTGAAGCACAAAAACAAAGTTTTGTTTTTGTAATACAAAAGAAATATGAATCAATGTCAATTTATCAATACTGATATTTATATTGTTAATCATAACTTCGTGTTTTAATTATATTAATGGCGCCATCTTTTAGTTTTATTGTGATTTAAAATGACGGAAATGAGAAAAATTATTTTTTACCTCTTTCCGTACTTACTGTTTATTTGAAAATTATATTTTATATACACCTTGTCCTGATAATAACAAACACAACAAAAAAAGAATTATATAATTTGATGCATTTGTTCCGAAGTTATGCGCGTACATACATTTCAGCGATTCACTTTTATTTATATAGATAAGATTAAAAATAACGCTCAAAAGTTACCTGGTAGTCCGGCAGGACCAGGTCGTCCTGGTGGACCTCTCCTCGGTGTACCAATAGGCGCAGGAGGCAATGTTAAGCTTTCCGTCAACTCTTTGAAGCGTACTAAAATACAAAGTAACAATGTTAAATAATAATAGAGTGTATACCAAACGAATGAACATAGAGGGAAATATGTGCTATTTCATATGTATATCTTCCACTACTTGACACGGGGCAGAAACGGTTATTAACCCACTACACATGTCTCAGGCAAATTGACCGGGTACACAGACTTGAACTGAATACCTATCGGCCATAAATATTATTTATTTCGGTACGGCAATCGAAGCCGCGACCTTTGACTCTGAGAGTAGTAGTTTCACCACTGAATTTACGTAAATAACAATAGAGTCATTTATCGACAATATATCCTTCCATCCCCTATATTTCATAGCTTTCTTTCCTTCTAAGATGTCGTTACAAAAGTTGAGAAAGGGATGCTAAGATGAATTGGACACAGAGAGGATAGATGAAAAACGACTGGTAAATGAAATTTACGTTGCGGATGTGGATGGTAGGGTCGATAGAGGAAGACCAAGGAAAACATACCTTAACCTTAAAGCGTTTAAGAAAGGCCAGGTCAAAAGTACCCTTAACTAACAAGAGTGATAAGTGTGGAGGCAGCAAGGAAAGTGTATCGAGATTATAGCAGATGGATATCTGTGGTCTCTCCCCACCCCTACGAGAAACAGGAGTGATGATATGTATGTATTTCATTCTATGATTATAAAGACGACTTTAGGATTAAAGTTGAATGGATATAAAAAAATTGTCTTACCTCTGATTAAATCTTCACATATGTTTCTAATATCTGTCTCCGAAAGTGAATTTGGCTGAAAGCACATATAAATAATAGGTAGTATTTTTGTAAATATTTTATTTTATTAAATAATGGTAAGTATTTCTTGTAGTTCAATCACTGCAACAGTCTTCGCATGGTTTATAAAATTAGATAAATTTATTAAAATCTTATGTTTATTTATCTTATGTTAATGTGTCTAATTTTCGAATAATCGTTTTCTTTAACAAGACTAACAGTTAAACAATTTTTATATTAAAACTTGTCAGGTATTTACGAAAATCTATTGCGTACAAAACATAACAATCAACTGGGTCATTTTTACACGAGTGAAGTCAAATACATTGGCAGGTAGAAAAGCTATATATGTATTTATATACCTGAAATACGGTGTTACTAGGTGCTGGTAAACCCGGAGGGCCTCTTTGTCCGGGTGCACCAGGGATACCGTCCAGGCCATTTCTTCCTAGAATACCCGGCAATCCTGGCTCTCCTTTCTTAGAATGATAAAAAAATCTTATCATTTCAATATTTTGTAGTTTAAACATTTTTTTTATGATTTAAACATTTTTTTTAAATATATTTTATTAATATATACAGTGGCTTCACAAAGTATTCGTACGATAAATGTTTCTATGATTTACGAAAAAAACGAAATGTGTGTCAGAATGGTATAAAAAATGTTTCTACTGGTGACTATACTTTAATCAGCGTACATTTTTTGGTGCTCGTATCTTATTAATGAGATTGTGAGTATATTTAACTGCGATGCACCAATAAGTATTCGTATCTTCACGATATATCTTAGCCAGTGCCTATATTTTATATTAAAATTAATATGCATTGTGTTTATTTTGTTAATCGAACGCCAGTGCGTGTTGCCATGTGTTATAACTTATCGTACAATATTTAAAAATGACAAAACCAAGAAATTTCTTCTGACCGAAAAAAAAATTAGTCAAATTCTTCAAATAAGTAAATCGACTATAGTATATATTATTAAAAAGTAGAAAAAATTGGTATATTCTCTAATTTGCCAAGAAAAGAGTGATCAAAATGTTGAGTGCAAGAGATCATAGTCCTATCCTGCAAAAAACTGAGACCGACTCCTTTACACCGGCTCAAAAAATAGACATCTCGCAACATTAAAAGAAAGATCTATTTGTTCCATAACAGTTTGAAAAATAACAAAATAAGATGCTACCACGATCAAATTTAATTTAAAGCCGTACGTTGGTGAAGATAATAGGAAAATCTGTTATCATACTTGTATCTATGGGTCAATTATTTTCTCGATTTCTATAATATTCTTAAATTTTTTAATAATTAAAAACAATCAAAGGAAATGAGATAAAACAAGAAATTTTTTTGTGTTTAGTGTAAAGTATTTGAGTAGTTATATTAAAGTAAAAGCATTTTCTTTTCGAAATCAATTCATAAGGAATTTCTTTTGACGTCAATAATAAAACTAATAAACTATCATCCAACGCTTTGGAAACAAAGTGGCGCTCTGAGAGATAATAAGCGACGCAAGAGATTATCTTATCCTTCTTTTAGGCTCCATTAAAAATAACGTATTTAACATATAGCTACATAAGTAAAATACGTTATTTATATATTCAGACACATTACCTTATAATTGTATAAATATTACATAAAGACATGTATAAATATATTCTCTTTACCTGTCCCCTTTCCCCTTGTAAACCAGGTGGTCCCGGAACAGGAGTCACTGCTGATGCAATAGCAGCCTTGCCTGGCAACCCCGGCGGACCGGGCGGACCCTGAGGGCCCTCTACACCCTGGAAAACATGAAACTTTTATGCGTCTGTCAGGCCATTTTTGTGCATGAAAGTATATTTCGGCGTCGACGTTGGTTCGAATTAGAATGAATCTCCCCGAACTGAATTTCAGCTTTTATGCACCAAGAAGGCAAATAAAGACAATAGACAGTGAACAAATAATTCAAAAATAGATTTGCTTTAGCAAAGCAACAATATCTTTCTTTTACATATATATTTAATTACTGCAAAACAGTTCTTAAAATACAGCTCAATATTCAAATTACATGTTCATATGAATTTTATATAATTCTAAATAATTATTTTATATTCAATTATTTTATATAAAATAAAACAACATTATCCCTACATAATCTACCAACAGATGGCGCCAAAATACATATAAAATTAGTTTTATCTATTGCATGAAATAATTTAATAATGATATTAATTCGAATACATATTCGAACACATATATACCTGTTGTCCTTCAGGTCCCCTCTCTCCAGGAGAGCCTTGTAATCCAGGCAGGCCCCTTTCACCTGGAACACCAGGGATTCCTGGTAGACCTTGTGGTCCTGGGGGACCCTGAAGTCAAAAAAAAAAAATATAACATATATTGAAGGCTGAAGGATGTTACGAAAATTGCGCCAACGATAACATAGAAGTGTAACTGTGCGCTAAATAGGCGCCTATTAAAACCGCATTATTGTGTTATCTATCTATTTATTTTGCCTTCTTCAATTCCTTTTCTTAGTTCACACTTTCCTTATATATATTTATATATCTTTTTAAGTATTCAATGATTAATTAAATTAAACTTTTTATTCATCTACTTAAGGTCAAATACATTTTTTTAAAGTTGTAGTGGATGACACTGAAATTTAATACATATTTTTTCAAATATGTATATAATTCATGAACTAAATTTAATTAATTAATTTTAGTTTTATATGGGAGAAACAAAATTCTCTTCTATAAGATATTTATCTCTCTCTATTCTCTTCTATAAAAAATTCTCTTCTATAAGATTTAGCAGGATATATATTTAAGTATCGTCAGTGGCAAAGCGTGTATATCGCTGGGAAAAAAGTAGGAATTGTCTTTAATTTTTTTATATTCGTTTCTAATATATTTTTATATTTGTCAATTATTCCTTTTATATTAATGAATTGTCAATTGTTAATTCTGAATATAACAGATTTTATTAAAACACCACAGTTTAATTTATCTTAGGAATACTACGCGCGAACACACATTATAGAAAAAGAGAGGTACAATCGCGTTGAATCTATCGTGATAAATAACGTAAATTGGTTAATACATCTAAAACCATAGGAGTGATTCTTCTCTTGAGAAGAGCGTATGTGTTCACGAAAAACTGGCAACGCTATTGTGATAACTGTCGCGTAGTGCCATGTCTTTATGCTACGGTGATCAGTTACTCTCATATGACACATTTGCCTGTTTTACTGTAAAAGAAAGGTACCTATTTTGTAACTTACGGTTGCGCCATCTAATCCAGGTGGACCTCTAAACCCTATTTCACCATCGCGTCCAGGTCTTCCAGCAGGACCTCGATCACCTTTAGCGCCTAAAAACAAATTTTGAAAATGTATATTTATTATCTATAATTTCTGTTATAAATTAAAGAGAATAATTTTGAATTTTTTAAGGTCTTTAAAGGAACTTTAAAGGTCGGTAACGCTTCCGCACTGTTTATGGCGCTGCGGATGTCTATGGACGGGGTTGATTGCTTTCCATCAGGTGAAACGCCTGCTTGTGCCTTCCTATCCTATAAAAAAACGTTCGACTACAATTCATTAATTTCTTCTTTAATTTTTATATTATCTTTCTGCACTACTTCTCCATATGAACTTTGACTACAGCTAATCACACACTTCTCTGTTCGTGGCATATGCTTTAAGTTTTTTCTCAGTTACTAATATATGGATACTATATTTGATTGAAGGTTTTTCGTACATACCATAAATTAATGAAGCGTTAATATTGGCCGGAGGGCCAGGAAATCCTCGAGGTCCAGGCTCTCCGGGAGGGCCTGACGGTCCTGGTGGACCTTGAGAACCCTGTAAAACATCACCAGTTTTCATTTACCCTTGAATTTTTACGAAACCGTGAAGTTGGTTGTTCCATTTTTTTGTAAGGATTTTATAATTATAATAAAACTTATTTCCGAAATATAACTTTAACAATACTTAAAGTTTTATTATTATCGTATAACGATACGAACGTAATAATGATCTTTCTCTAGTCTTCTAGTCTGTTCTGATCTATTAAAATTATAACAGGTCTGCTTCTTCACGTGAATACTTCACATTTCTGTCATGGTTGTTAATCTTCCTATGTTACTATATAAAAAATATGAAATTATAAAATTTGAAATGACGAATATTGTCCACTTTTTTCTGCTTGCAAAAAAGAGATATTCGTGAACTCTGAGAAACTTCACACAATACAGTATTATTTTCAAGAGAACATAACTTTGCACTCAATAGTTGGTAATTGTTGAAAACACGATATTGAAAGGTTTTCGGTACAACCGAGAACTATCTTCATACAATATCTCTGAACGAGTTATTATGAAAGTTTAACATGATATTTAAATGTTTCCATTAATATGACATAAAAGATACATGACGACCTACTTGTGACAGTGGTGCTTTCGAAGTTAATGGTCGTGGGTTTGATTCTCTCATAATCTCAAATATTATTTTATTATAATCGATTCTCAAATAATCACAATATAAAAATATTCATAATCATAACCATTTATTTCAATTATTTGTGTGTTTGGATAGTTGTGGGTGGGTGGGTGGAGAGTTACTGGCCGTTTTTCAGTAAGTTTTTGGTTTAAGTTCCAAATAAATCCATTTCATCCAGCGTTTTCCTGCTGGATGAAGTGGATTATTAATTTTCTGTTATTGTTTACTTGTCGCGGATCTTAGCTAAGTAAAACTTTTGACTGGCCACTTAGTGATGGATTTCCGCAAAGTAACGCCTGATTCCATTAACAATTATTATATTGTTTATAAATAAAGAACTAACAAAAAATGATAGTTCATTTAAATACATCTATGTATAATTCTAAATATATATACTTCTTACGTCTTTGCCGTCGAGACCTGGAATACCTGCTAAACCAACGATTCCGGCTTCTCCTTGCTCACCTGTAATATGTAAAGGGCAGATATTTTTTAAAGGACTATCAATATTTTTAAAATCGACCTACTGATGTGGACAATTTTTTCCTCGCACAAGCTTACTTGTTTAGTTTGAAACGTTAACATAAATTCTTGTATCATAAATAATACTAGTGTTTTTAAAAAACTAAGCTAAAAGTGCTTGTATTAGAAAAATATCATAGGCCTTATTATCAGAATTCGTAAATCCATTAAATGAATCAGTTTTATAGGAAAAAATAACAAAAAAGTCTTCTCATCGCCCATACCTCAGAGCCTAAAGACAAAAGTCTTTGACCAGTGTATCCTACCTATACTCTCTTACGGAGCCGAAACTTGGACACTGACAGTCCGTCTTCTGCTTCACAAGATCAGAGTGTTCAAAGAGCTATGGAGAGAACTATGCTCGGAGTTTCTCTGGTAGATATGGTTTGGAATGAAGAAATTCGCCAGAGAACTAAAGTTACCGACATAGTCTTTCGAATAAGTAAATTAAATTGACATTGGGCTGGTTAAGTTTATCGGAATTATAATAATTAATATTAATGGTATTATAATAATATTATTATGGTAATATTATATTAATGGTAGACGACGGATCGGCTCAGTGGCGGGACTCTCCGTCCACGGAGTCAATGGTCGCGGGTTCGATTCCCGCATCGGAATAAATATATATAAATATTTATTCCGGGTCTGGTAACCCCCCCAATCCGCATTTCCGTTCCTGCCCTTTCCTTTCTTCTCTATCCTTTTCCTTCCTCTCCGCCAATCCACGGTCTGCTGTACCAAAGGATGCGTGGCTAAGCGTGCGTGGCGAGCTTAGTCGCAAGCGTGCCAACCGTCCCAGGATCGGGCTCCCCCGGGTAATATTGTGCCTTACCACAGCATGCAGGGCTCTGCTGGGGCTGACCTCCATCCTCCCTTGCGGCTCGTGAGATTCACTTACACGAATTTAATATACCTAATTTGTTGAAAAATGACGGCGACGTGGTTCGCCACCCGACACGTCCTGATTCTCACGAGGGCGAGAAGCGACCAATGGAGAGCCATTTCGCTGCGATGAATGGTAGCGGATGGAGCTCTGTGGTCTCTGCCAACCCTTGCGGGGGATAGGCGTGAATATATAAAAAAAATATATTAATGGTTTGTTAAAATAAAATGTCGTAAGATTATGTTACTGTTTAATGTTTTAAGCAATATTGAGACGAATTATATGGTAATGCAACATTACTGCATGAAAAATCTACCTTAATTCCGATGAATAGAATAGTAAATGGTAATACCGATAAAAATGTTTTATCATAACTAGGTACCTTTCTCCCCTCTATCCCCCTTATCTCCTTTAGGACCCTGTCTTCCGCGTTCTCCAGGTGGACCGACCCTAAATGTATCCTTTAATCAAAAAGCATATATTACTTACAAAACAGATCCTAAGTCAAAATCGCACGGTTTTGAAATTATTAACAATATTTTTTATGGAAGTATAAAACTAAGTTAATATTTAGCATAATTATTACAAGTAGCTCAGTGGTTAGCGCACTTGATCTGAGCATAGAGTTCTTGCTTCAAATCCTGATGGACGTTAAAATATATTACAGTAAAACATATTTTGACTGCGCATTAGCGAAGCTACCGCCTGCGAAGCTCATGGCCGAGAATCCCCGCGTTTCCCGCATCGAAGTAAATATATGTATATTATGTAGGCGGTTAGCCAGACTCTGAATAAATGTATATTTATTCGACTCGGAATAAATAGATATTTATTTATATATTATTATATAAATACAAGCTTGGACAAGCATCGTGAGTTTTTAACGTCCGTGCCTCTAGAAATAGGAAAAACAGTGCCCAGCAGTAAAACATAAAAACTGTGAAAAATAATAATTTGAGCCTACATCCAAATTTTCCTCGAATTATAACCCGCAAGTTACTGGTTTCCTGACAAGTCTTTCCAATGTTGTTGTTGGATCTGATACCTTTGTAACTAAAGACTTTAAAGCTAATACAGACACATAAATAAAAGTCAATCCAGACACATAAAATCCACATTGAACGAGCATGTTAGCTAATTTGTTGAAAAATGACGGCAACGTGGTTCGCCACCCGCCACGTC
This sequence comes from Baronia brevicornis, assembly GCA_031353405.1. Classification (NCBI taxonomy): domain Eukaryota; kingdom Metazoa; phylum Arthropoda; class Insecta; order Lepidoptera; family Papilionidae; genus Baronia; species Baronia brevicornis. The sequence goes on from JASFAT010004037.1 coordinate 9,458, forward strand.
CTGATTCTCACGAGGGCGAGAAGAGACCAATGGAGAGCCGTTTCGCTGCGATGAATGGTAGCGGATGGAGCTCTGTGGTCTCTGCCAACCCCTGCGGGGGATAGGCGTGAATATATATAAAAAAAATGTTAGGTTATTAACGTCCATTTCTCCAAAAATAGGAAAGCCCTTGGCAAGCTGTGGGATATATTTTGTTTATGTTTAAGAAGGCAAACGATCAGGCGTGTCATCTGATGGAAAGCAATCCACTCCGCCCATAGACATCCGCAGCGCCATAGGCAGTGCGGAAGCGTTGCCGACCTTTAAGAAAAGTTACATTATGGGAGTGGGAGTAAGGGGAGAGGGGGCGGTTTTGGGCCTCCAGAGCTCAGGCCGCACACCATACGAAGCGCAGTAGCTAAGCTACCACTCAGACGCTGGTTTTCTGCGAGAGTGTGGTACTTCCCCGAGCGAGCCGGCCCATTCATGCTGCAGACAAATATTATGCCATTCTTGACAAAGTATTCATCTGCAGCGGGCTCTACCACTAATAAATATATTACCATTAATATATATATATATTAGTTATGTAAGAAAATATGTAAATTAATAATGTAAATTAAATTACATTAACTGTCGCGCCGGGTGGTCCAGGATCGCCTTTTTCACCTTTTAATCCCGGTGGGCCTGAGGACCCTGGCGGACCTTCAATTCCACGCACACCCTGCAAAAAAACACAGTCATTTTCTTTTATTTCAAACAGACATATATGTGGAATAATTTTATTAGAATTTATTACTTACCGGCAATCCAGTATAACCCCTCGGACCCTGTTCACCTTTTGAACCAGACGGTCCTTGAGGTCCCTGTACAAGGTAAAAGATTTCTATTATACATTTTGTGGTCTACGAATGCATACATCACATACAGAAAACACATTCATCTACATAGTGAAATATATACTTGTGCCCGCCAGCGCCTCCTAAGACATAGCTTCATGATCTCCTTTAGAAATTCTCATGTATCAGTACATGCTTTATTGACCGAAAATTCCTCTTTCTGCTAATGGAATAACAGCAGAATATAAAAGTCATAAGTCTTTATTTTTCAAAATTAGACTCACAAGGAATTCTTTTTGATATCGCTTCGGAAACAAAGAGTCGCTCTGATAGAGAAGAAATGGCACAAAAAACTCTCCCATCCTCTTTATTGAGCTCTTTTCTCTTCTAATTGAACTCAATAATAATAATATATGTATACAGTTACATTTAGTCCCTGGCTGATTAATTCAAATTCAATTAGTAATCTAAAGTAGAATAAAAAGCTTTAAAGCATAACCTTTTTTTTAACTTTGTATTTATTTAATAACAAGCCTTCAGTATTTCGTATTGACGATCTCTTAAGTAATCTATTTGATGCTATCTATTTATTTTTCATTATAATCGTATTTTTAAATATTTTGAATCTGTTATTATCATCGGCGTCTTCCGAATTGGAAGAAATATTCAAGTCAGCAGACTGCAAAAAATCTAGTACCGGTGAGGCCAGTGTTTGTCCTTATCTATTGACGTAAATCTTGAATTATTCGGAAAAAGTTTCACCTCATTCCATTAGGGTGGCTCACTGAAATCCGCCAATAAACATTCTGTCTCCCAATATGTATCCCAGTATGTATATCCCAATAAGTAAACAATTTGTTATTTTGTCTCTTTTCTTACCGGAGGACACGTCGCGTTACAGATCGGTGGCAGGAAAGGAACCAGATTAGGTGATGAGTCTGGTGTGTTCAACTAAAAACAATTATACCGTTATGAAAATAAAAACAAAGAATCTATGAGCTCCAGCTCAACAATAGTTCAAGATTGGACCGAGTTCAAGATTTGGCCGAGTTTCTTACCGGTTCTTCGTAACAGAATAATATCCGGGATGGTAATGACCTAGATGGCGAAATGACCACGTTCGGAATCAAAGGTCGCGAGATCCGGTGAGAACGTTGGATTAAATATATATGTATGGCCTATATTAATTAATCTCCGTGAATGAAAAACAATAATCTGATTTTATTGTTTATAACTCACGAGTAGGTTATCTCCGAACATCGCAAAATATTTTTTGAAATCATTTTATTTTTTATGGGATAAGAAGGCAAACGAGCAGACGTGTCACCTGATGGAAAGCAATCAACGCCGCCCATAGACTTCCGCTGCGCCATAGGCAATGCGGAAGCGTTGCCGACCTTAAAGAAAATTGTCATTACGGGAGTGGGGATGGGAGGGGGAGGGTGTTGGACCTCTAAAACTCGGCCGCTCACCGTACGAAGCGCGGAAGGTAAGCTAACACTCAGACGCCGGTTTTCTCTGGAAGTGTGGTACTTCCTCGGGCGGGCTGGCCCATTCATGCTACAGACAAATATTATGCCATTCTTAACAAATTATTCGTTTGCAACATGGCTCTACCACTATTAAAGTAAAAAAAAAATCATAAAATGTAATTATAAAACTAACTAAAAAATTACTATATTAGTTAACTATTCTACTAGATAATGCAGTAGCTTTGTACATACCGATGGGGGAGACGTTGCAATAAGAGGTTCAGATAGTTCCTGTAATAAGAAAATTAAACGTTAAAGAATACAATAGAAATATAAACAAAACATTTATATTCATATGTGATACAAAAATTAACATAAATTGTAAACATTGTAAACGAAAAATTAGGCAAAAAAGCAACTAAATAATCTATATAATATAAACTATGTAATCTACAATGTGTCAAAATATTATTCTGTTTTAACATAAGCTTAGGCGCTCTGCTAGAGCACTAGACGCTGGTTTTCATTAAAGATGCTGGTCTTTTCAAATTGTTGTAATATACGTATTATGTACTTTTTATTCCACACACTCACATCATCGCCTTTTTTTTATTAATTGTTAGGGACACACAATTATAAGCCAACACTAAAACAAGAAAAAATACAAATGGCTTTAAAATTATACTTGAATGTATATCTTTAGGTGCCACAGCATGCACGTACAAGATAATATTATTTAGTAATTGTAGGTTTAAAAATAATCATAAAAAAATAAGACTAAATATCAATCAATATCAGCCCGCGGCAGTCCACTGCTGGACATAGGCCTCACCCAAGGCGCGCCACCTAGCCCGATCTTCGGCTACACGCATCCAGTCTCTGCCAGCCGCCTTGCGCAGATCGTCGCTCCATCTAGCAGGAGGGCGTCCCACACTACGTTTGCCGAGTCGCGGTCTCCACTCCAGCACTCGTCTACTCCAACGATAAATATACAATACAATTAAAAAATGTATAGAAATACCATTAATATATGATTAGAGAAGATAATATAACAAATTTTAAAACTTAAAACGTGTACTACTGAACATTGATCGCCATAAAAGATTGTGTTTTAATCCCCAAATTTTGGGGGATTGGGGTTTTGCTGATTGTCTGCTTTTTATTACTCAACTAGACTCTGCTGCCTATCTACTTGTATTTGCTCCCATAGTCACCTCATAAAATACACACGGTAAGTAATGGGGCGACCAATTTTTATGGCGAGAACCAGGACCGGCCTTTACCATATTAAAAAAAAAATAATTAGGTAACATTGTTTATAACATATTATCGAATTTAATATAACTCTAAGCAATGAGCTTATATTGTCTGTCATGCGCAGAAGGTTGAACACAATAAATAAAAAAACAAATATAACAAATAAACAGCTAAAACTACATTTTTTTTTGGGATATAAGGGCAAACGATCAAGCATGTCGCCTGAAGGAAAGCAATAACGCCGCCCATAGGCAAAAATAAATATATAAATTAATAATTTTTCTAACTTTTATATACTTTCAGAACATTTTTCAAGAAAAGTTTTAGGCATCTTAAAAAATATAAAAGTTTTATAAAATGTATGTTTCTAAGATACTGTTTACGTACTACAAGCGTTTAAGTATTGTGGTTCATTTTAGATCCAATATTGTTCATTTCCGTTATTGTTTTTTTTAAACATGCGTTAGCGTTCACAACGGCAGTTGAACTTAAAGCCAGCGCTGGAAGGAAACACAAGTATATATTTGTACCATCATAATTTTTCATTACAAATACTCACAATTTCTTCGCAGCTATCTTCAGTAAGGTTGAAGCGGTTGCAACTGAGCGAAAGCCATTGCAGATCTACCTGCAATACATAACATATGATTAATTTTTATTCTAGTTTCAATGACAAAACAAAGTTATTAACATAACTCTTCTTCTCAGCTCTGTCGGAGAAGAGTCGCTGTTGATCTCTCCTTTGCCACTATATAGGTATATAGATAGCATACGAGTGATCTGTATATTTGCTCCTTTGATTATTTTAGCAGGATTTCAAAACTAAGCACCAGGATTCATCGCCAAGTTTTCATCGTCGTTGTCCAGCTACAACTTACAGGCCTCCTACTCGCAAATCCTTCTAACGAAGTTACAAAGCCTCCTTTTCTGTTTTTTCATTTAACCACACTTCGCCAATTGAGGATAATGCAGGAAACGCTGACACATGCTTCCGTAGTTCCGACAGTACTATCCCTAACTAGGGTCCGATCGCAATGTTGAACTACAGTTGAAGTTCTCCGATTCCTCTCTAAGTGGGGGGCACATAGCGCATAAGGTACGCCACTACGATGGTTAGATTTCGGTGCGACTAACCCTTCTCTGCCGTCAAAACCTCAGGGGTTGTAAAAGAGCCTGATGGGCTCTATTCAGCCCTAAATGCTCTAGGGCCAACAGTAATATTCGACACAAAAAAAAGATTAAATTTATATGAAGAAAATTACAATTTAAGTTATTATTAAATAAAGCATAAAAATGTAACGCGCATTTGCTTACTAAGAGGATCTGTTAAGTTACTCACAGGCGCTGGTGTTCCATCATCGTTGGATACAATAGATACAGAAGTCGCGTTTCGAAAGTCATGTTTGCTGATTCTTTCTGGTGGCAACTGCGGAAGTAATTAAAACCATTTTTTCATTATCATGACGAACAATTTCCTTAAGGGTGGGGCCCCCCGCCCATGTAGTCAGTGGTCGTGGATTCGATCCCTGCATCCAAATAAATATATGTTTGGCCAACAGCTATTTATTCCGAATCTGATAAATCCTGCAATCCGCATTAGACAAGCGTGGTGGGTTAACGTCCGTTCCTTCAGAATTGGGGAGGACCATGATCAACAATGGAACATATGTATATGGGCTATAAAAAGTGTTTTATTCATTGAGAAATGTAATCAAAAAATAAAAGTTACAAAATAAATAAATAAAAGACTCATGAGGTGGTCTTATTTGCATTGCAATAATATATTTTTTAAATAAACTAGAAGAATCCAGAAAAATAATAAGTAATTATTAATTTACATAGTGTATTATCGTTTTTATATGGGTAATAGTTCATTTTCTTTGGTAGCTGTATACTCGTATAATAAATATCAGTCTTTATCTACCTATTACTTAGTCCGACAATAATCTCCAGATTTTTCAAGGGAACTAATAAAAACTATACACTTGCTCGTAAGGTATGGAGTAGGCAACTCTTCATGCTTAAACATTAGTTAAGTTCCTACGCACATATTGAAAACACAAAAGCTATAATAACGTAATATTTTTTTTAACGATTAGTCCATGCTGTAGTACTTTTTGTTTTTTTTTATCTATAAATTTATATATTTAACAAATAACAAACCTCTTTGCAGTCGATAGCAACATAAACGGTGTCATCTGTTACCGCTGCGTGAATTTTGTGCCATCCACTAGTGAAGAGCTGAAACATAATATGAATGAATAATTTTATTTTATTTAGCTAACCCAAGACTTGATAATTTAATGTAACTTAAAAAATACAAAGAGATAAAACATATTAGGTCGGGGCAAAAGTATTTTCGTATTTTTCATACAAAGGAAAATATATTTTAGGTATTATTTATAATATGTATGTGCTGTTCTGATCGATGACTTGTTGCCATCTTGTGGGTAGTGCCATGATCCCATTCCTGAAGACATTTGAAAATTTTTGATTAAAAAAATCTGACAGGTAGTGTTCACAGTGTTCTTTTAAGGTTAGCTTTATGCTTTCTAAAGAGTTCTGCAATGACCGAAACAGGTGCAAATCTGATGGAGCAAGGTCAGGGCTATACGGAGGACGCAACAACACATCCCAGCCAAGCTCTCTCAATTTTTGCTGCGTGGTTATAGATGAATGCGGTCTGGCATTTTCATGGTTTCTCTCAGTGAGATCATGTGGTACGCAAATGTTAAGTTTTTTCTTGTACCCAGACTTTCGTAAATGACGTAAAACTGTTTTATGATCAACGAAAAAGGTTTTCTCTGTGTCCAGAGCGAACCTCATCTTTCACACTAAAATTTCCAGACTTGAAACGCTTGAACCACATTTGTGCTACTCTTATTGATACCGCATTAGGTCCGTAAACCACACAAATTTTATTCGCGGCGTTCGTCACATTTTTACCTTTTTTGTAATAAAACTTTAAAATGTACCGAATTTCTTCGTCACATACGTTCACTTTGCTTGCTTGAAAAACAATTGAAAAATGGCGGAACTAGTTTTTTTTTTTATTTATTGCATCGTCAGAATGTCACATTTAAATGGTATTAAAACCAGCCAGTTACATTTAGTACAGTCAAAGTGGTTTGATTACTAATAATACATTCAAAATACAAAAATACTTTTGCCCCGACCTATTAATTTCTGCCTAAATTAAATCGGCCACACAGTACACTGCTGGACATAGTCATCTCTCAAGGCTAAACTTAATATTCGCCTAGACTCTCTGATTCTCATACTATCTCTCACTCACTCTCTATCGCTCTCTCTCTCTCTCTCTCTGTTATTATATAAACTATAAATGATTAACGTAGTCAGGCGTTACTTTGCGGAAATCCATTACTATGTGGACAGTTAGAACGTTTACTTAGCTAAGATCCGCGACAAGCAACAAAAATAGAAAATTAATAATGTGTGATCTCCTGCTGGATGAAGTGGATTTACAGGGAACTTAAACTAAATCTAACCGAAAAACGGCCGTCTGCAACTCTCCACCTACCAACCACTATACAACAACACCAAACACACACTACCACTTTTCCACCTTGCAAACGACACGTGTTTCGCCTCAACACGAGGCATTATCAGGTATTAATATAATTTACTCTACGGAAGACAACCATTTACTTAACTTAATCTTAGGTAAGTAAATTTCTATCTATACACATATAAACTATATAAAAAATTAATCAGTAAAAAAAATTGTACATCGGGACCTCACCTCGGGACAATCGAATACAACCCTTGAAGTCTGCACGTAAACAGTCAACTTCCCTATATTGGGTAGGAAGGTTAAAGAGAACAGAAGAGTCCGCGAACGTGCCCGTATGAGGCTCCAGGGCCTCCGTTGACCATGGGCGTTGAACGTTCCAATCACGCTGAAATGCTCTGGCCACCCATTTGGGAAGACCTGCCTGAAACAAATTTCTGACTATCATTTGTACAAAAAAAGTGCTGATTTTTTTTAATTGGTCTTATGTTATTCCATTCGCATTCCTTCTTCAATCCATGTACAAGTATTAACAGTAGCATAATCGAACTCGATCAGTTGCTTATTTTATTATTCTATTAAGTTTTATTTAAAAGATTGAACTATTGCTATAGGATTTGATTCATTCAGGTTCATATCCTGCTCAAAAGTGCGATGCACTGCCATCTTGGACGTTCACAAACAAACAATTCCGGTTTGCTGTTGTGACTTAGTACAATAAAATGCGTCTGATTTGTCAAGTTCTTTATTTAAACTCCTATACAGTAATAATTAAGTAATACAATGTCGTTTATGTAAAATTTTGCTTATATGGACTTATAAATTGTGATGAATCTCAAATCATTCTATTAACAACTAATATTTCATTTAATCCTCTTATTTTTCTTATTAATTATTGTATGGACTTTAATTAAATAGGAAGGTGAAAAATATATATATATATATATATATATATATATATATATATATATATATATATATATATATATATATATATATATATATATATATATTTTCTTTACAGTTTTCAACCCGTTCTCCTAGTGGCGATAAGAGCAAAAAAATGAACAAAGAAAACTGTTATAGGATAGTCACAGGCGAATTGATATATAAATTTTCACGATTAAAAAGAACATAAAGAAGCAAAGAACAAAGATTTCTTTCAACTTGAATCTTTAGTATATCGAAGATTTGAAATATGAATATTTCTTTGAAGATGTCTTGGTGAGAAAATTCTTTGATGTTCATTAAAAATACTTACTTTAATGGCAATGTGAGGTTAGCTCCATCACCAATTCTATAAGCTCTTTGCAAATCCTGTGAACCTTGTACCAAGGTAACGCCTGTGGTATCGGGACGGTCAAGTCGGTATACAGCCAGCAGATCTACAGTCTGGAAATCCACATCACCAGGTCGGATGGGTGAGCACGGGGAGTACGGTGAAGCATCACTAAAGGGCGATATTGTTGTAGTATTTTCTGAAATACATTTATTTTAGTTTCAAGTAGCCTTATAAAGAATGTGTTTGATAATAAACAAAAAATATGTACTCACATATATACGTAAATAACATACATATATATGAATAGAAGATGGAAGAGAAACAAGAAGTCCGACAGTATAAATTGGAACGAAAAACTTCGCCAAAGAACCAAATCGTTCCGTGGCGTGCCGGAATGGAAACGCGTTATAGTTTAAAAATATACACTAAATACCTATTTGCTAAAATGTACCTGTAATTTTTCCATCACTAATTGAATACGCTGATATCAGAAGGGCTAGCAATTGATACCTGTAAATCATAAATATACAATCAATATAAGGTACTCCTTATATCCACGTATACGGATCATATAAATACATATGGGCTGGCAACTGGTCGATTGCGGCTATTACTCTAAACCAGGGGTTGCCAAACTATTATATATTGATCATCGACCCCTATATAATTTATTGAAATCTCCATCGACTTTGGGACTTTAGGGGCAAAGTAAATCTTAATGTTGAAATTTAAATACCTTAATATTAATAAATAATAAGTAACAACAAATTTATTGCTTCTTAATCAATGAGATGAATGTATTTGAGGTTTCTTTTTTCAAGTATCTAGAAAGTTTTTCTTTTCTTCGGGAATCCCTGGTCTAGACGATCGTGGTAAGGCAAAAAAAAATTAATATACCTCTTATTATGCAAAATATGATTCGATGTTAAGTTTATGAAGAAGTACTGGTTACGTAATTGGTAGATCGCACAGAGCCCTCTCAGTAACAAGTGGGTTTTGGGTCCAACCAAGTTGGCTACACCTGATATAAATCATTGCGATATATTTTTTTTGTTTCATTCTCTTTTTGGAAACTTATACTATAAGGGTTTGCCTCCCTACCTTACATTGTTACTAAGGCAGGTCCTCGACTTAGAAGAGGCCTAAATCCAGCATTATACTGTTATATCTTTTCTTAATGTTAAAGCCACGCTGCAGACGAATAATTTGTCAAGAATGGCATATTATTTGACTGTAGCATAAATCAGCCGGCTCGGCCGGGGAAGTACCACGCTCCCGCAGAAAACCTGCGTCTGAGTGGTAGCTTAGCTATCGCGCTTTGTACGGTGAGCGACCTGAGTTCCGGAGGCCCAACACTCTCCCCCTCCCACTCCCATAATGTCACTTTCTTTAAAGGTCGGCTACACTTCCGCACTACCTATGACGCTGTGGATGTCTATGGGCCGCGTTGATTGCTTTCCATCAGGTGACACGCCTACTCGTTTGCCTTCCTATCCCATAAAAAAAGACAACATAGAAAAAGACCGTAGCCTCTCAGAAAAGGACTCTATTAGACCTCTTTTAAGTTGTTTACCCACCTCTGACTAAGGCACATCCTCGATTTAGAGGATACCTAAATACATTGTAGAGGGCTAGTAACCCAAAGAAAATGAAAAAAACATCATTACTCTACATAAATTCCAAAGACGATTATAAAAATAGCGTAGTGTAAAATAGAGACATTAATCATAACAGCTTTTAACATTGACCGAGTGGGAACGAATCAATGATTGCCAATCGAATAGTGCCCTAAATACGACCGCATAAAATTTCGATACATGATGGGTCAACAAATAATTGATCTTTCAGGATGCGACGCGCGGCCCACTTTGACGGCCTTCGACACTACAACATGTCGGGAAGACAATTTAGATATTGATGTGCTATTTTTTTTTTATTTGCATCTAAATGGCTTCCTAGAGATAACTATTTAGATTTTAAAACGATTTTACTATTTAATTTCAATCGTTAATTAAATACTTTTTATTCATCCACTCGAGTTCACATATATTTATTTAAACTTGTAGTGGATGGCACTTGATATTAATACAGTTTTTTCAAATATTAATTCATTAAATTAATGTAAACTCTCAACAGTCACTATCAGTAAATAAACAGTAAGCATGCTGTGTTTATTGATTATTAGACCTATAACCTAATTTTGCCCCTGGGGTGTTCAGGGTATTTGTATGTTAATAAAACCGTTTAACTTAAAAGTTTTTTTTACCTAATTTTATCTATTTTTTATAAATATAGCAGTTATTAACCACCAGACGACTCTCTTGCTTGTTTACTTATCATTTCAAGAGAAAAAAATAATCTTTTAAAAACATATTATAATTAGATTTCTCCATTATCCAATTAGAAGATTTTTTTCGTTACTTTTGAAAGCAATTTCGGATGTAATCTCTTCAACTCACGTACATATGCGTATATGGTATTTATTTCTTGTTAACACTAAAAGCAGTTTCCTAGCAACATTGTTATTGAATCAATTTAGAGTTGTAGAGCGAATTAATTCTGACCGCGAAATGGACTCGCGCGTCAGTTTTTGGTAACGACCGGCGACATCAGATTTATTGGTTAATTGTATGTCACTTCAAGGCAGACGCGAAGGAATATATGCAGATGTTAGATTAATATTTAACTTCAATTGTGTTCTATGTGGTTAAATTATGCAGCAAGCCATGTTTAGCAAGGATGAAGTGGCTCATCCAGAGAAATACCATTATTCACAATGAAAAAAAAAAATTTTTAATTCGCATTTCTGAAATCCATATTTGTAAGTAAACAATAACTAAAGTAAACTGAATATGTTATTATAATAAGCTCAATATATTTATTATTAAAAGACTACAATTTGATATTTTAGAAAAATGTTCAGCTAGATACAGCATTAGGATATTACTTACATGGCATACCAATTAACTGTCCAATCCAAAAAGGTTGAATACGACAATCCCATTTATTAGCTAAGTCGCTTTAGCGATGAGGCGATTCTCTTGCGTATGACTGCATGGGAATCATGCAGCATACATTAATATACTCTTCACTATGTTTACCATCTCTTAATAATGATGAACGTCAGAATTACTATACATCTTTTTACAAGGTTTTGAGTACAAGGTGTTGGTTTATGAAATACTTTAGGAGTGTTATATGTGTGTGTGTGTGTGTGTGTGTGTAACTAAATAATGAAATTAGAATTATTATGTTACTTTTTATACATCATCCATCCACCGTAAATTATAAATTGACCAATATATCCATCCTAAGGTTGTTTAGAAGAAGTCGCTTTTAGCGATAAGACCGCTTATTTTACCGCCATTCAAATTAAGTATTCTTTTGTGAATTTTTATTTTGTATTTCGTGTTCAATAAAGAATATTTTGTTTATATATCTATCTATCTTTGCTCTTATGCTTCATTTGATGATCGTTAACAATCAATGCCCTTTCCCTTAACTTCTTACTCTTTCTTTTGGCCATCAACCTACATCTCGAAAATTAGATTAGGTGAAGAAGTCAAGTGAAATTAAATGAATTTTATAAGTGGTAGAACAACACTGAATGCTCACCATTAAGACAAGGCTTGCAATTTCATTATCAATCAATAGGTACAGTCATAACAATCATTCTAAATTCGCCTTCCTCAGTGAGGAATGTATTACATTCTTGGCGCGCAGATTGGGGATCGTAGATTCGATTTTATTACTTAAGTAGTTACTTAAGCTTTTGTTTACTAGTATTTGCTGCCATAGCCAAATTGTATAGTAAACCACGTGAAGAAATGCTGTGACCCTATTCTAAGCAGTATGCTACAGTGTCACTTTGTTTAATACTATAATGCACTCCGTGAAAATATAGATTCAAATAAGTAATAAAAAAATAGGTTTAAGAGAAAATTAAAAATAGTTTTAACCCGTATATAATGGCTTAATAATATCATTCAATAGTTGCGTGTTCGATTCCCGCATGGGGATAAATATATATCCATATGTGTGGCCTATAAGGATTTATTTCCAGTCTGCGTGCCCTGCGAATACATCTTGAACAAGTGTGATAGGTTAATGTCCGTTCCATCAGAAACGGGAATGCCCATGCCCGACAGTGGGACATAGTATATGGGCTTTGAACGAAAAGCGCCAGAAATGATACGATGAACGTACAGTAAAATTTAAAATTCAATCGGGATTTGAATATAAAAATTTTCACTTATTATTTGACAGTGATGCATATCGGAGGTAATGATATAAATATGTCAAAAAATAAATGGTGTGCGGTAAAAAACCGCGGGCTGTGGGGTATTATCTGTAAAATCGTAATCAGACAACAAAGTTAATCACACATAACTTCTTTCCCATTACCAACATTATATAAATACATTTTTTAAGAATCGCTTTAACCCGCCAACTTAGGCAAGCAGATCTCACTATTTTAATTATTCAAAAGATCATTAAATCCAAAATTGTATTGATTAAAATAAGTCCCGACAAAAATAAAGAAAATATATTACAACAGGGTTTTAAATTTGCTTAGAAAAGTTATTATTATTTTTCGACTCTACAAACAGGCACTTTATTTATATGTAATGAGCATGTTTTCAGATATAAATATTCTCCTCCAAATAGATATATGCCAGTTGTACATAAATTATATTTTAAGTTTCCATCTATTTCAAAAAATTATTATTAACTACCTAAATATGATCTTGTAAGAAAAAGTTCCTGAAGTGTATTTTTGAACGGTTTATTATAACATTTTCTACCTTGCCAAATCATATTTCTAATCGTTATTATTTCGCTGAACCAAAACACAATTTTTTAATAAAATTAATAATTTAATATTTAAATAAATTAATATATTTTTGATTACAAAAGAAAAATATTTTATTAAAACATAAAGATAATGATATAATTGAGGTAATGATTATTCTAAAATGACAGAAATTGTGATTTTACTAATAGATTTTAAATTGTAAAAACATATATTTTTTAAACAACTTTTTGTTTAAAAAAAATACAGTTAAACACTATATAACTAATATTAATCTGATTATATTTATAAATTTGTACATGTATTTATGTAAAAAATGCGTATTTATCAAATATATATTATATTTTTACATTAACTTGTAAGTTTAAATAAATGATGTTGTCAAGTCTAAAAGGAGTAAAACAAAAAATCTCACCAATTCAACCCCATAACGATAAACCACAGTACAATACCGTACGTATCTCAACGGACATAATTTGTTCCTTCGACAAGACGTGATCCTGACACTGGCAACACAGAAACTGGCGGGCACACTGACTAATCAACCGTCTTGAGATTTATCTAGTACAGAGCAACGATATATATCAATTAATTCGTCGTATGACGTCTTTATTACTTATGCGATAGTTATATTAGAGTTACAATGATATGCGTGAGTAACTGCTACATAGTCATTAATAGATGAAGTTCTCATACCGCTTCTGTTAAAAAACTTCTTTTTTAAGCTACAGACTGGTTAACAATGACGAATGATGCTAAACAACCACCGCTACGCATGAACACGTAGCACTTAAGACGCTACAGATGCGTTGTCTGCCTTAGGGTAAATATGTGAATAAAGGGAGACGAAGAAAGAAGTAATGGAAGAAGGAGAAGGAAATATATGAAGAAGAAAGGAATTGGGCCTTCAGATCCCTGCATAGAAGCAAAATTTGTTTTTATTACGTTTAGGGGAATTCAAATTCTAAGTTCGTATATTTATAGGGGGATCGCAGGAAATGGGATTAGGGAAAGGAGAGGTCCAAATATGCAAAACTTGAATCAACGTATTTTATAAACAAATCTGAAGTCATGTAAAGAGTATAACTTCCTGGAAATATTGTGCCTGATAAATTCCAGTCTAAAGACCTATACAATGGGTTTCAGTGGAATCGGATCGTTTAATGAAACACTGGAATGGTAATTAACATTTATTGTACGTGGACGTCATTTTCATTAAAGAGTAATAAAATAAATATCCTACTTAAAACAGTTGCATGTAATACGTTGAATATATTTTTAATTCCTTCAAATGACACAAATAAGTATCGTATTTTACTGAAAGTAACAATATTATATTAGATACATGACATTATAATATAATAGTATCATTCAAAATTATTTAAAAGAAATATATAATATTTATTAGTTACTCAAACCTTAACATTATTTATAAATATAGAAAAAAATAACTTTTAATCTAAAATAAATGTATCACATAAACGATTCTTACTCAGCGTAAGCCAAAGTGTTCTGTTAAAATATCCGGAATTGGTTTTTAGTAAGGAAAAGTAACAACTAACGAACAATATACAAATATGACAATATATGAATTATAATAAATATGCAGCAATAGCCCAATTAATCTAATTGGCTCAATGTCAAACATAACAAGCGAAGCGTACATTGATGCTTTTCATATCAATGATAACGGGTTCGATTCTCGCATTATATATAATTTATTTATTTATGGACCATCAACAGAAATTACATTTATCTCTAAATAATTCTGAAAAAATACTTAAATGTAATCCTAATTATAGATGGATAGAACATTAACATAAAGTGAAAGCAGACAAATCAAATAATTATGCAGACTTAAATGTTAAATTTAATACGGTGCGTAAATTGTACCAACACTATCGTAGAGAATATCTAAAGCGTTTTTTTTTTATGTATTTGTGGTACAGTTCACACAACGATCGAAGCGGGGCATTGGATCTAAAAACGCATTTACTGGTGAAATAAATTAAAATTTGTATACGAGTATACGATCTTAAGAACCTTAAAAAATCTTAACGTTTGTCGGAGAACCGACAATCGTTGGAGTAGACGAGTGCTGGAGTGGAGAGCGCGAATTGGCAAACGTAGTGTGGGACGCCCCCTTGCTAGATGGAGCGACGATCTGCGCAAGGCGGCTGGCACAAACTGGATGCGTGTAGCCGAAGATCGGGCTAGGTGGCGCGCCTTGGGTGAGGCCTATGTCCAGCAGTAGACTGCCGCGGGCTGATATTGATATTGATACGATCTTATGTTGTATGTTCATGTTCATTACTGGACTATTGACGTGAACCATATTTTACTCGTTTAATTCAAATCGTTAACATGAATTCTAGCGATATCAAAAAAGTTGCTAGATTTTTCAGAAGGTTTTGATATTTGAATTACCTATTTAGAATATTTTTCTTAGAAAAAAAAGGTATTACTTTGTAATTTCATTTTTTTTTAATTTTTAATATAAAAGTAATTGTTTTACATCATATAGTAATAATTCAAAATTTTGGCTGCATGTTGATAGCTTTCATAGCCATGAAAGATAAAATAGAAATTAAATCAAATGTCACATTGTCAAATTTATGTCAACGACGGTCAACGTGAACGTTTTAATATTTCATCAGCTTCATAGTTTGTTATTTAAATATTAGTATAACAAAAACATTATAAGTAAAGGTTGTTATAATGAATATTTATCACAGTAGTATCAGTTAATTTGATGGAATTTTTAAATTAATTTAGGTTATAATTACTTTACAGATGCCTTTGTCGTGTCGGTTTTATCAAGAAAAGTATCCCGAAATAGAAGATGTGGTAATGGTAACTGTAAGATCAATAGCAGAGATGGGTGCCTATGTCCACCTGCTTGAGTATAACAATATCGAAGGCATGATCTTGCTATCTGAATTGTCCAGAAGACGTATTAGATCCATCAATAAACTAATCAGGGTGGGGAAGACAGAACCGGTAGTAGTAATCAGGGTCGATAAAGAAAAAGGTAAAGAGTGTAAAATTTATTGTAAATTTATTTTTTTATCGATCGGACGATTGAAAATTAAGCCAGCATTACATTTTTGGCACCTCTTGTCTAGTTGTCGATGTCGAGAGGTGGCCGTGATAACTCCTCTACTACACACATGCACCAGTTTGCATTCTTTGCAATACAAAGTCTAAGAAATAGAATATTATTATATTGTAGGTTTTTGTTAAACAATCTGTTTTCTGCAACTTCTAGTGTACCTAATTTCTTAAAATTTTGGGATAGGAATCTTCTGTGTTTTCGAGACAAAATGTAACCTTAACTATTTATAAAATTTTCTTCACACATTATGTAAATTGGTTCATTTTTGAACGAAAGCCAGGACAAATACACATACAAATTATTTAAAAGCCATATAATCTTAATATTCAAATACATGTTTATATTTATATATATATTTGCGACTAAATCGCACGGTAGTAGACAGCCAACCATCTAGGTGATGGGGATGGAACCTACTATTATTGCTTTTTGGAAGCTCCATAGATCACGTAAATATCCTACGAAAAAATGCTTATAGAATTTCTTAAACATTGTCATAGCTGATTTGACTCAATATGACATTGGGGTATAAATATTCAAGAGACAAGCATATGTGTTCGTAAAAGACCTGCAAATCATCTGCGATGCCTCTGGCATTGCGGATGTCTATGTGCGGTGGTGGTTACTTACCGCCAGGTGACCCTCTGGCTTGTTTGCCCACTCTGCCAAAAAAAAGAAAAATATAGGTATTTTAAATGCGGTATATCATCATTAGCCTGTATGATAGATATATGAGAACATTATTGGCTTAAATAAATACAAAAAGAAGACAGAAAAATTATTTTTGGTTTTCAAAGGGTTAAAAAGATATTATTAAAGGTGAATATGAATGCAACCCTGCAATACAAAAAGATATTTTTCTAGAATAATGATCTTGATTGAATAGTGATGATGGAGTTATATTAAATGCTTTATTTTCAAACTGAGAAAAACCATATAATTAATATTGTAATTTACACATTAAAAGCAGAACCTTATAGATTTCCTAAAATATCTCTTCGACCATGTATAGCAGCATTCATTTGCTTTGGGTTAATATAGTAAAAACACCAAGGTTTTATCAAATTATGTATATTTATTACAATGTAAAAATCATTTGAATTTATGTTTTGCTTTTAGGTTATATTGATTTATCAAAGCGTCGTGTATCAGCTGAAGATATAGAAAAATGCACAGAAAGATTTGCTAAAGCAAAAGCAGTGAACTCGATACTAAGACATGTTGCTGAACTATTACATTATGAAAGTTCTGAACAGTTGGAGGAACTGTACAAAAAGACTGCATGGCTTTTCGAAGAGAAATATAAGAAAAAAGCATCCGCATTCGACTTCTTCAAACAAGCAGCTGTGTAAGTATCATTCTAGAGTAGTCACAATCATTATTATCATGAGGACTTTCATCTCCAATAGGCACTATCATTATTGTCATGGGTAATCTATGCTAGCACCTATGGATTTGTGTAACTCCAAGTGCACTGCACATACTTGCCTACCTTAAGGTAAGATATGAATAGAGGAAAAGAGAGAGGTAATCAGAGGGAAAAGAAGAAGTAGGAAATTGGGTTTATGAAATGCACAGTATTAAAGCTACTACTGCTAAGAAAAGTACAGTACCTAAACATTCATTTTATGAGAGAGTGTGGTACTTTCCCATATCCTCCAGTTTATTCATATTTCAGATAATAAATTGAAACACAGATTAAAACATATAAAAAATATCATCATTTTCTATATAGATAAATTTACCTGCGCCATAGCTCATTCAAATATTTTGTAAAGGTATATGCTATAGGGCTGTTAACAAATAAAATAGATTAATGTATTAGTATGATTATATTTTGCTATGTACACATCATGTTTATGTGTGAAGATGGGTTGCAGCATTTATCTGAGGAATGACAATCTGTAATCCTAATCCAACAACTAAGTATGAAAATTACAATGACCCTAAGTTATGCAATAGTAGAGTAGATGTCCAATAATGAACTGTTATGTCTGTATTAATTAATCTATAGTTAGTTTGTTTTTTAATAATAATAATGATGCAAATATGTAATGTTCTCCCTACAATATAATTTAATTGACATATTAGGCCAATTTAAAAGACGCCTTAGTTAAAGGAATGGCTCCATAGCATAGCAGACCATGATAATTTAATGTTGGTTGTTTTGTTATAGATATATCATTAGCCTATAATCAAAATTCATAAGTCCGTATGAGTAAAATTTACAAGAACAACAGACACTGATTTACTTTTCAGTTTGAAAAAAATAAAATTAACTTTATATACAAATAGTAAATATATAAACAAACTTTAAAATTATTACTTAAATTTATTTCAGAGACCCATCAGTTCTCAATGAATGTGGACTAGATGAGAATACAAAACAGGTGCTTCTGGAAAATATAAAGCGAAAGCTGACTTCTCAAGCTGTTAAGATCAGAGCTGATATTGAATGTGCATGCTATGGTTATGAAGGAATTGATGCTGTGAAGGCTGCACTCAAATCAGGACTGTCTCTTTCCACAACTGAAATGCCCATTAAGATTAATCTTATTGCTCCCCCTTTGTATGGTAAGCTGATTTTCTTTAGTTCATAACTCTAAAAATAATTATTTTAATATATATTATTGTTATATAATTATTATTAATAATAATTATTGTTATTATGTAATTATGTTATTATAAAAATAATTTCTATTAACTCTAAAAATAATAATTTTTAGAGTTATCGGAGGGAGGGAGGATCCCCACCCTAGTCCATTAAAATGGCTTGATACACTAAGGTATCATTGTATGCCTTGTAACAGTATCTTCACACTCGATGATTGGCACTTTGTCTTATGAAACTTCACTTGTCATGCTAAATAAGAAACTGTAATGGTGGATGGCTACATTAATATAGAAAAAATTGTTGTACTTAAGTATATTTGTTGCTATAATAGTGAATTTTATTTATAGAGAATTTTAAATATTTCCAGTAATGACCACTTCAACTCCAGAGAAAACAGACGGCCTCAAAGCGCTTCAAGATGCGATTGACAAAATTAAAGAGACAATCACCAAATCGGGTGGCGTGTTCAATATTCAGATGGCGGTAAATATTTGATATACATCTTATATTTAGTGATTCTACTCTCAATTGGTCTTTGTAAATCTTACCTTAGTTTTCCTAAGGTCGAAGACCCCAAATGTAATAAAAGTATTCTTCACCACTGCACTACAAACTTGTCAAACCACTTTCACCATTAACCCTACTCTACCAACTTCCGCACCACTGAAGTTATCAATCCTCATGGTTGTTGAGAGTGCCAGCCTGATACACACCAGCACTTAATTGAAGCACACTATAGAGTCTGAGAGTGTCCTGATGGGTGTGTATACTCATTAGAATATTTAAAAATGTTGTCTGGACCATTACATCAGCTTCGGTGAAATTACATTAGCCATCCATCATCATGTAACCACTGAGTTGACCTTTTCACATTTTAAAAGTCTACTAAATACGTATATCAGATTCGGTGAATAAAATAGTACTTTTCCGTTAGCCGAATAATAGAGAAAGCCAAATATAGAATTTCGCCAAATTTCGTGTAAGAAACCTAACCTAACCTTGTTTTTTTTCTTAAAAACCTAGCCTAAGCAATCCCAAATTGTCATCATTTTTAAAGAAAAAAATTAAGGTGGAAGGAGAATAGAGCACATGGCTCCAAATGCACATTCCCCTTATGGTTGTAAGAAATTTGGCGAAATCGTACATTGTTTGGCGATTTTTTGCTTGTTAGGTTAGGTTATGTTTTTTTTATGCAGCGAAAAAACAAAAGGTTAGGTTGTAAAAAAATTTGGTAGAATTCTACATTATGTGACGATTTGTCGCTTGCGCCCGGCCAACGGAAAAGTATCAACAAAATTATTATTTTTAAAGAATAAAGCAAATAATATAAAGATAATATTTCTTTTATACTCAATGTTTGACTACGAGAGTCAAGTATAATAATGAGAAATCCAATAAAAATAATGAAATTCCAGAAAGTTTTTATAAATAGTTTATGTTTCCAGCCTAAAGTTGTCACAGCGACCGACGAAGCAGAGTTGGCTCGACAGATGGAGAGAGCTGAGGCAGAAAATGCTGAGGTCTCTGGAGATTCTGCCGATGAAGGAGATGACCAAGGTACATTAATTGATTCTGATGACGCACATGCAGATATTTCGATATTTGAATGAATTATTCTTCAGCCTTATATTAAGTGTGATGTAAAAACTTGAACACTATTAAATGTAGACACACATGAACTCTTCAAATTTAATCCGAATTCCAATATAAAAGTAAAGGAAACAATGCCATGACATTTTTTATTTAATGAAAAGGAAGTTTTAATAGAAAACATTTGATATGGTTTATTTTATAAACATTTTTTCCAGTATGATATCGTAACTGTTGTTTTTTTACAAAATTATAATATATTGTTATTATTGAAATTATAATATTTCCTGTCACAATAGATAACTGTTGAATCCAAAGATTTGTAACATTCATGAATTTAATAGTGTTCACTTCATGTTTCTTATGATTCCTTTTTTGTCAGTCATCCATAGTAAAAGTTACTAGCTGAAAAGTCATTATAATCGTTTTTATCTAGTTGTAAAGTTGGGAAATATACCCTAAACACCTGCATGTCAGCCAGACACAGTACTGATGCTAAAGTCTGATCTTTCACTTTGTGTTTGTAAAATGATTATACTATCATTATTCAATCTTCATGAAATGATGGCGACGTGGTTCGCCACCCGTCACGTCCTGATTCCCATGAAGGCGAGAAGTGACGAACGGAGAGCCGTTTCACTACGATGAATGTGAGAGGAAGTTTGGATGAAAAGATGAATGAGTGTGAAGATACGATCTCAACAAACATTCCTTGCTTAGAAAGGTGTGTCAGGATCATAGAGGATGGCAATCTGTGGTCTCTGCCTAACCCTATAGGCAGACAGGCGTGACTATATGTATGTTCAATCTTCATTCAATGTTCAGGAAAATAAATCATTTCCGCTTATTAGTTATATTTACCTTGTTTTATTGTTTTTTATTAATTATGTGTTTAAGTAACTTGATCATGTTTTAAAATATTATTCTTTCGATATTTAAGGTATGGGAGATGCGGGTATGGATGATGAGCCTCAACAAAATGGTGCTTCAGATGAAGAAGATGACAATTGAAGTTACTTATTTCGGTATATTATGATATGTACGGTCTATATATTTATAGTAAAACAATACACCTAAATATACGTCTTTTTACAATCTTCAGTTTTTTCTTTTGAAATAGAAAGGAAAACGACCAAGGTCTCCTCATGAAAAGCAACACCCCCATAGATAACTCTTTAAGCATAACAGAAACAAGACCGGTCTTTGAGAATTGTGTTGCTGCCTCGCTTTTTAAAGATTTCAATGTGGTATCAGTTGGAAATACGACTGAAAGAATTTTCCATAGTGGTAATGCCAAAGGAGTTTCAATGAAAATGCACCGTTAAAAAACACCGGATAAAACTAATATCAAATTGGCAGTCTCTAAAGCGACAACCAATTTATAATCATAGTAGAATAAGTCTGACTTAGCATCATAGATAATGAGCTCCTACAGATAACTTACGTACCTTAAAACTAATATTTATATTGCGAACAATTTTAAAATTCAATGGATATTTGAAATTAGCTTGGAAGTTAGATCCTTATAAATATTGTCCTAGTAACAGTTGAAATTTCACTTCAAAATTAAAAACCATGTCAAACATCATAATATATTCAACAATTTATAATACTTGTCAATACAAAAAAAAATTGACTACTTAAATTAATTTTCATTTCTGATAACACAGGTGATGTGTAAGATCTCTCTCAATATATGAAACAATTGAACTAGTTTTATTAATCGTATTTTAAGCCTTTCTTCCATTAATTCTATTTAATTTGCTTCTGTGAATTTTGTCAAAGAACAATAGACCAGCCGCCCTCTCTATTGTCTCTGGTGGCACCTGCAAAATAAAAAAAATATAAGCCTGTACGATTAGCAGCCAGAAATTGGAAATTTAGACAGATTTAAATCTAATAAGCAATTAGTTTGAAGTAAAAACCCATTGAATATATGAACCCGTTTATCAAAGTGACAGATTACTGTGCACAGTTAATATGCTTTATATTCAACTTATATTGATTTATGTACATATTGTAATATTACTGGCTGTATACCAGAACCAGAACTCGAACATCAAGCCGAAACGGGGTGACAGGATTGATTGTAACCATTATGAGAAAAATAAGAAAAAAATCTGTCCCATGCAGTTTGAAAATTATGGGCCATTTAAGAAAAGTCCTAGAAATTTGGTCAAACCATTTTTTGGTTATTGTGGTTAATTTTTATTATTTTTGTTTATTTAAACTTTAGAATCGTAACCGTAAATAACATTTCTAGAATCACAGTAAAAAATAATAACACAATTGCCCCAAGTTTCCTAGAATTAAGACTATTTGTTAAACTATGAATTTAAAATTTTTAAAATTTGTCGACTTTGAAAGGCCCTCATTTTAAAAAAAGTACTAGAGTGCCTTGGCAAGTGGCATTAATAGTTGGCACATTTAATCAGGATTGTAAAATGGTACAATACTTGTTAGTTTCATACTAAAAAAAACGAGTAAAAAATAAAAACCTCAAGTAACCTGATTTTTGCTAACCCATTTTACTCAGTTAAAATGTTTTTTATTCGCACAAGCTCTTGGTAGGTTCTTAATTTCAAGGTCTTCAGATAGATTTTTTTCTGATTATTCTCATGATGGTTACAATCAATCCTGTCACACCGTTTCGGCTTGACGTTGAGTTCTGGGACACCCTGTATAACGCCATGGAACCAGCTGCCTTCGATGGTATTTCTGAAATGATTTAACATTGAAAACTTTAAAAAAACAAGCCGCTGATGTTGCAGATGTCTATGTGCGGCGTTCATTCTGTCCATCAGGTGATACACTTGCTAGTTTGTCTCCCTATCCCATGAAAAAATTTCCTGCAATTTAAAAGAATAAATGCTGATTTTAAAAGTTCTTCCTATACACTGCAGAAAATCTTACAAAAAATGAGATACTCACCATAAAAGAGGAGACTGGAGTCTCATCGGGTATCTTCTGATTGGGCATCACATAAGCCTCCATTTCCAGGGTACCGTCAGAAGCCTCCCCAACCACCACTTTATAGAAGTGTGTTGGTACTGCAACAGTATTTGCTCCTATAACCTGATACCGCACGTAAGACTTTCCATCCGCTTCTTTCCTAGTAAAAATAAATCATAAATATTTTTTTATTTTTTGCACAAAATACACAACAGGCGGACCTAATACCAATGGGCATTCCTTACCAGTCAACCTGCGGACGAAACTGAGAAAATTGGTTTGGAGGTGGTGCAACTTGTAAAGAAAAAATTTAAAACAATTTTAGTGTTTGTCTACCTAATTATATATATGAATGAAATTATAAATCCCTCATATTGTTATTGTTAAATATTAATTGTAATTGTTGTGTATAGTTGTAACTGGACTTCAGATTTACCTTAAATTCTTTTGCATATTTGTTATCTTATATTTTCTTTAATCTGTAGTTTGTTAATGTACCTTTTGTAATAAAATAAAATAAATTTAAATACATACAATACGTATATACTTACACGTACATACATACACACAAAAACACTCACACGCACACACAAACACACACATATACAAACTAAAAAATTTAAAAAATAACTATTCACCTTGCAGCATATACTCTCATCCTTACGACCAAGACTTAAAAAATTGTCAGACTTTGACTAAATGAATTCGTTTTGTGGCTTTTTTTATGTCTAGAGGAATGTCATTCCAGAACTTCGTAGCCGTCTACATCTTCATTTTTTCTACAGCCCATATATGTCCCACTGCTGGGCATGTACCTCCCCATTTCTGGACGAATTAATTTTAAACTTTGTTCAAAGCGGATTGGTAGAATATGCAGAGTAATTAAATATTTGTAGGCCATACATATATTTATCCTGATGCAAGAATCAAACCCACAACCATTAACTTCGAAAGCGGCAGCTTCGCAATTGAGCCAGTTGGTCTTGGTCATTGCTGTTTTTAGTAATACTTAAATTGTGGGAAATTTTAACACTGACAACATTAATGGCTATGATTTTATTTCTAGGCGGATATACAGTTATTGACCTGATAGAAGATACGATACTATAACACTCATACTCTTTTATCATCATATTTAGCCACTAATTAAGGAACATTACGTATTGTGAAGACTCTTTAAGCAGTGCGCCCAAATCTTTTCCTGCTGTTTGGTGAGGTCTTGGTCAAGATGATTTAAGGCAGTCAAGAGGAAGAACCTCCACTTTTATTTTTAATTCTATAACGCATACTTTTAAGTGACTCTATCACAAACCTTGGAAGGTACAAAGGCCCCGTACAGCAATATACATTGACATAAACTTTGGTCAACTTTCTCACATGTTTCTCGAGACGATTCCACGCGTGTCGGTTAAATCCTTCGCCTACCTGAAATAAAAAGTATATCGTAAGATTTAAAAAAATAAGATTTATAATGGTGTCCTGTGGCAGAATTAAATTTTCCTACTTAACTTCTTATTTCAAACAAGTAATATTGGACCTATATAATATATAAATATGGTCAAGTATTCCTTGTTTGAATTGATTTGATTTGAGTATTCCTTGGTTGAATTAGTAGTCAAGGTTGAAAATTTAACTCTTGCTTCCGAACAACTATGTTAGTAGAATTTTTGTTAACCATACCAACTAAGCTAATCGTCGTTTTATTAGAAAAATATGGTTTAGATAAAGTCTAATAATGGAATCTATTCCACGACCTAAGGTAATATGGACAAAGACTGTAAGACACAGATCTCTCCTATTTGATTGAGTAGAATGAAGCTTGAATTCTTAACTATTCTTTGAATCCAAGAGGGCTTAAAATTCGTTAAAAAGATACATTTGTTTTTGCGTCTCCAATTTCTCCGATTCGGTAGTCAAAGTTGTAAATCTGTTCTAGGGTACAATTTAATAATATATATTCTCATGGAATATTAAGTAGTAGCAATTTACTATATTACCT
Source organism: Baronia brevicornis (assembly GCA_031353405.1). Taxonomy (NCBI): domain Eukaryota; kingdom Metazoa; phylum Arthropoda; class Insecta; order Lepidoptera; family Papilionidae; genus Baronia; species Baronia brevicornis. The sequence continues at coordinate 34,902 of JASFAT010004037.1, forward strand.
CATTTAGAACTGTTAATGTAAGAATCTAGAGGACCAACTTCTTTCCATTTTTTTCTTTCCTCTCCCAATACTTTAATTCTTAATCTAAGGTAGGCAATGTATCAATAGTAGCCTGGGTGATCCAGACATCAAAAGGCTTGCTTGTTGGCTTGTTTGATGCTCCTCCCCTACAAGTTTAATGTAGCGTCATGACGAAATTAGAATCGACACACACACCTCCGACACGGCAAACCAATGGAATCTGCGATTTGCGCAGATTCCTAAATATATTTTACTTGCCCGCGGGCCCAGTATTCGAATTCCAATGGGCTACCAGCAATAACATCTTCGAACTGAATCAATCCATTTGATGCTTATCTGCATTTTCTCGGATGAGTTTTTTTTATAGCAGAGCAGGCAAACAGCATGCAGGTGGTCACCTGGTGGTAAGTGATCAGTGCCGCCCATAAACATCCACACCGCCGGAGTTAATGCAGATGTGTTGCCGGCCTTTAATGAACACATACACTCTTTTCTTGAATACCCTCATGTCATAATAACATAGGAACACCGCAAGTGATAAATTGTTCCACTTTTCCATATTTCATGGTAAAAAAATGTGACTAAATCACAGTAAAAATAAGCTCATATGATATGAGTTAAATAAGAGAACCAGTTATATTGCGGCCTTACCTGTGGAGCCATATTGGTGAGATAAAAAGTTTGCTCAACATGTCTCTGTGCAAGTCTATGATTGCCAGCGGCTGCCATGTGGCCACGGTCATACCCCGAACCTTTGTAGTCACTGTTCTGTGATCTAAGTGGAGAAAATAATTGATTAACGAGCATGGATAGAGCAGATGTATATTTGCAACACCAAGAGCACTGCTGATGCATTGCCAATTGTGTCATGTGTACAATGAGGGTACGGGGGAAATAAAAAAGGGGAGAGAAGTTGGGCCTCATGTTATCTACACTCACGATATAAAAGCTGGTAACTGAAAAATACTTAACACTACTATTCTGCCACAGCGTTATATATATATTGACAAGGAATTAAGGTCTCATCCGTTGTTTTGATGGATACAGTGAGTATATGTATTAAATAAAAATAGATAATTGGGACGGGACACTGAAATTATGGAGGGTTGTTGTATGACCACCCCATAGCACCATCGTTCTACTCATTAAAAAATACGAATGGAAAAAACTTGCCTAAAAAAGGGATGTATGCTCTCATCCGGCATGAACTCACATTTACTTCTATCAACCTGGTCATTCTTTTCAACATGAGCTTTAGTTAAATGTTCAAACACCCAATGTGGAACCCTATTGCGACGATCATATGACAGAACAAAATCGTCATAAGATCGAACATTGTCTAAGCCTGGGAAACCATACTTCATTATTTGTGATACCTGTCAAGAATGAACATTAATTGATAATTAGCTTCATTAATTAAATAAAATATACAGAATTTTATACATTATTATTTTTAGAAAAGGAAAGACAATTTACATAGGTCTCCTGATAGTAAGCAATTACTGCCACCCATGGACTCCTGCCTCCCCAAGAGTGTTACAGATGGAAAGCATAGTCTACTACATAAGGGAATGGTTGTGAATAACTGGAGGAGAAGAAAGAGAAAGGAGTTAGACCTCAAAATTCCTGCACTTCAAAATGTTACCACTTAACACTTAGAAGCTGTGGTACTTCATAGTTTATGTAAGGCTCTACCGCTATTAAAAATACTAATAACAAGGCTTATTTTGTACTCAGCCTGAGCTTAGGCTTTTTCCAAAATTGAGGATTTCTCCCATATTCACTATGCTAAGCAGGCTAAGTTTATAATCACAGAACCAGATTTCATACCAATAAAGCTGACAGAATAAAACACCATGTAGCTAGTCTTAATTTTAGTTATGGTTATAGTACCATCTGCTGACTAACAGAGAATGAAATGTAAAATACTTCATAGATGAAGAATTTTACATTTCATTTGCAATGGGGGCACCAAGTCCAGCACACCATTAAATGTAGCGTAGCCTTGCATACAGTTCTTGCATCAAAACTCCTCAGCAGAAGTACCAAGCTGCAAATATACAAGATATAGCACATTTTGATGTATGGAGCCAAAGCTTGGACACTTACGCTTAAAGAGGAGATAAACTATTCGTGGGCAAAAACAGAAGAGAGGATGGGTCGTGGAGGATCCGAAAAAGCCCTGATATAGAAGACCTGGTGCACCAGCCAAATATTATGGGCAAAATTAAGGCACATCAACTTCATTGACTCAGTCACCTTGAGCAAATGGGCGAGGATTAGATGTGTATTTGTGTGGACCAAGTGATCAAAGGCCAGTTGCTTGACCCAGATAACGCAGGAGAGATTAAGTAGATACTGAACCTGTGAACTTCAAGCTAGCAGTTGGCAAGAATTAAGCGCAGGACAGGGAAAGATGGAGGACTCTCGTTTCGGAGGCTAAGATCTACTCTGGGTCACTGAGTCAGCGGAGTAAAAAATATATATATAATCATTTTAAAACTGTTTTATAATATTTCAGATTCATTGCAATTTTCCATGGACTAAACTGAGCATCAGTGGCGCTGTAGACTTCATGGAGAGTGTATCAATCGAAAGAATAAAATATACTCGTAAACAATCAGTCCCCCCCCCCAGAGGTTTGTGGTATAATTATCAAACATTAAATGGTTTGTGCCCAAACACTTCAAAATTGTAACCTAAATTTCACATTAAATAAATTCATGATACAGGAGAACCAATTGCTATATTGAAATCCAGCTTATTTCGCCATTTATAAACTGTTTTCAAGTTTCTGATACATACTCTGCTTTCATTACTGCTACTGTCACTATATGGTACAGCCGCAGACACTGTTCCAAAAATAGGTAGCCCAGGCAAGCTATGTAGTTTTCTTCCATCGACTTCGAGTACACATCTTTCTTTATCTTCTATATATTTATCCTTATTATGCCCAATGTAGTACCCAGTCAAACCAACAGCACTCAACTGAACTATATTTATAAGTCTTTTTGATAACATTGTGCTCAATATTCTACACTGTCACTTTATATGACGGACTTAAAATATTTTTCTACTGAACTCAACCAAAGTTTCTGTTACCTTTATATAACTTAATAAAATAATTTTTAATATGCTTATCCTAATCATTAGTTATGTTAGGTTATGATATTCCGTTTTATAAATGGCAATATTTCAAATAAAATCAAATTATGCCAATGACAAGCCAAATGACTTTTCCCGCCAACTGACATCAGTGAAGTTATTTTCTTATTTCATTTTCATAATCTTATATTATTATCAGTTATATTGTTTAATTGTGGTGGTGTATTATAAAATATAGTTCTATTAAGGCGTATAAGTGAAGTGAAATTAAATAAATACGTGATACAAGGCTTTTTAAGTTGACTGTAAAAGTCCATAGGTTTTGGTAGAATAACCACCATTTTATTAAGATGTAACGTGATAAGCTAAATAGTAATATTGCAAGATATTTGATGTTATCGTATTTTACTTAACACTGGCATAATAGTTATAACTAATTGCCATCAAAGAAAATAAAAAAAAGATTAGTCAAAGTTCATGAATCGTAATTTATTTTGATTCGAAGATGTTAATGCTGGTAGCCTATTGGCTTTAACAACTTTATCGAACTCAGGGCAGGGTAGGTTCACCCCTACCAAACTGCGATATAAAAAAGCGACTACGATCGGAATAAGAAGTAATCGAAATCATGAAAGTCGTTTGCGCAAAGAATATAACACTTGATAATTATCAGAAATACAAGCTAGTAAACGAATTGAAAGGTTTTTAGTTAAAAGACAAATTTTTTGAGAAACTTAATCAATTTTATAAATGACCAATCTGTTAGAGACTAAGCTATATTTAATATTTTTCTACAAGCAATAAAGAACACAAGTTTGGTTCGAGTTTGGATTCCTTAGTTGGATAATGTAAACTGGAACAAAAACACCTATAAAGATAAAATTATTTAACCAAAAATATCATCTCAATCGTTATAATAATATTTAATTTTGAAGGTTATTTTTATGTTTATTTAATGTATGTAATAGGTTAAAATATAATGATAAATATCAATATACATACCAATATGATTGTTATATTTGATAATCGTAATGCATTTACGTATTTACGTATATTATGATATTGTATATCCACGATTATAATAATGTAAATAACAATGTGGAACAACATTATATATAGATTAAATTTAGATTAGGACTTAAGTATTCTGGAGGCTTTATATTTATAAAAAGTTGATGAATAAAAAAATAACTAATAACCCAAAAAAGCTAATAGTGCTAAAGCAGCTAAGACCGTACTCTAGAATATTGCAGGAGTCGCCGTAGACGTACATGTCCGAGACGACGGCGGAAGAGTTTTTGTTCAAACTGCTAAGTGACAAACTATTACATTACATTTATACATTCATCCTGGGAAGTATCAAACTTACCGTCTGGTGACATATCAGATAGATTATATATATATATATATATATATATATATATATATATATATATATATATATATATATATATATATATATATATATATATATATATATATATAGAGTAAAATATTATCTATTTAGTAAAGTTATTTTATACAATTACCATCTCAATATTGGCCATGACCATGTTATATAATAAAGGATATTTAAATAAGTAGTGTGTATAAACTAAATAAAAAAACGGTTATTAATCTCTATCACTGGTCTCTATCATTTATTATTTACATATATTTTTAATATTATTAATACCCATAGATTTAAGTTATATTAGCTATTTTGTAATTAAATGTCAATTAAGGTTTTGCTTAATTTTCGTACCTATTTAGAATATACCTATGAATATATCTATGAAAATTATTAATCTTTGCCTGCATTCCTGCCGAATAGTGAACCAAACCGATCTTTATTCAAAGACATCAGTCCGTATTTTCATGATCCTGACCTACGTAATGCAGAAGAATATACAAAAATACATAAAAATGTCGAATACGGAAGGTACCTGGACATTATTATATTTTAAATGTTTAAGGCAAAAATAGGATAGGAATCAATACTGTAACGCTGTAAACTGGACGTAATTGCACTTATATAAAGCATCAACCGATGAATGTATAATATATTTTAATAAAGATCCTTATTATTGTCTCATACTAGGTACACGACATCTACAATTTCATATTAAAACAAATTCATTTGTATTTGTAATTTATGGCACGATATTGAAACGAACATTCTAGATAGGTACCGCTCTTTCGCACTATTGAACCATGTATATTTTTTTCTCTTTCACTCGCCAATCTGAAGTCAAATTACGCCACTTCATGTTAGGCCGTAGCGTGGTGTAGATAGTTGTGAGAATTTACAAATGTTTGTTTGTGTTAAGAACCATTACTTTAAAGACTGATTGATAAATGATCAAGTGTTTGTGATAAAACTGACTACTTATAAAAGTAAGTTATAAAAGTAATATTTTTTACACGTTATAAATGCAAATCTCGCCGATTTTACTGAATTTGTGACCGCGTTTGTTTTGTTAACGCTAGCGTCGCGTCACTCTTCCTTCCACGCTCGCTATAAACGGACGTTCAATAATGGAGGTCAAATGTTGTCTCTTTTTAGACGTTTGTTTAATATACATACATTTTTGTTTACAATTTTAAGATGATATTTTAACGTATTTTTTTAGTTCTTTTTATACCTCCCGGTTTGACCGTTAAAATCATGAATAAATTACGATGTCTATTTAGATTATTAAATCCAATGACCTTGTATTTAATAGCGTTAGCGTGGTACATGTTTATAATGACCATACATACGTCTTATTTTGAACGGGACTGTCGCTTTTTTCGGGCACCTGTCCCGTTATCCTCAAATAAAAATCCAGGACGACAAATAGTCCCGTTTTCAGAGAGAGGGCATTTTTTTTTATTAGGCTAATCACGCGCATAAAAATATTTTTAATAAAAAAAGCACACAAATATAATTGTTGAGGCATTAATGAAATGGAATACAAATTTATTTTATCGAAAAAATAAAGAATAGTTTTTTAAGAACTCTAGGAGAACTTTATCTTACAATAATTGTTGTGTTCAACTTCTAACTAAGCTGACAATGCTTGCTCGCACGGTAGAATCGAACCTCTACTCTTGAATTGTAAGTGCATTCCTAACTAATCAATCTGTTGCTCCTTTTAAAAATAAATGTTCTTTCTTAAAGTAGGTAGAGTATTAAAATTGGAATACATGAAAACTATTTATTTCAATTCTTTATAAATATTTCATATGGTCATTACAAACTATGCGATTGTTATGAATATAAAAATAAAGATATATGTATAACAATTTAAAACACACACACACACACACATATATATATATATATATATATATATATATATATATATATATATATATATATATATATATATATATATATATATATATATATTGGTCGTAAATTCTGAATTTTCTAAAAATTATTAATGTGTGAGTGAATGATATTTTCTTCATACGATGAATTATTATGAAGAAAATATCATTCACTTAGAGAAATGATATAAGAGTAGAAAATACATCGTTTTATTAAGCATAACAAGCTGCCATGCGTTTCTAACCATTTGATCGGATCATTCCATCTTTCCCTAGCTGTCATACTATGGGAAAAAATATCACACAAGTTATAGATCTGAATATTAAAAACATCGCAGATCGCAATCCGCTCGTCAAATGTGAGAATTAAAACAACGCCCCTCCATTTTTAAGGAGGTCAATGTCTATTACGGCTGCACTGATTAAATAACACGCTGAGTATAGCGAATATTCGTATATGTATTTCAAGATAATATTTAAAATATTATATATATATATATATATATATTATATTATATTAAAAACATTATATTTGATCTCATAGTTTGATGACTGGCATACACCAAGGATGAAGGAATGAGAAAAAAAAAAAAACAAAATGCTACAACAGTTTAAAACTTCGCTCGAATGACATTGTGGTTAACAAATTAAAATAAGTTTTTAAGATGAATATTTTAATATTATGTCCCTTTGTTTTATATTTATTTACAAGTAATTATTTCAGATAGGTATATTTTATCGTTTTTTTTTTATTTTTATAATTATCTGGCTGTATTCATTTCTTAAGCCTACAATATTTTGTAGTAGTTTCATTTTATTCATTTAATATCGATAAAAAGGAACTACGATGTAATAATAATCACAGAAAACTTGGCTAATATGTAATATATTGAGATATTTGATGACCGTTATATATTATAAAGACGAGATCGGGATTTTAGTAATAGTGACAAAAAAGCTTAGCAGGAATGTTAATAGCTATAAGCAAAAATCTAAAAAGTTTTACAAACTATTCTTTTGAAAGTGCCTGTTATTATGATACCGTAACAAGCAAACTGCTCTTTATCTGATGTTTATTATGAATAACACTTTTAGATGTAATACATTTTAGTGGGTATATTTCGATAAAGTTCACAAAATAATCTACTAATATCAGAAAATATTTTAATTTCTGCTCAAATATATAAGAACTAAGTTTAGCCCAGAGCTGGTATGGTTATAAGTTGGCCAACCGGCTTTTTTATATTTTATAATAATTTGGCATGTATGATCTATCCGAGTATGTTCTCTAATCAAAGCTGCCAAAACAACAAAATAATTCATTATAATTTTCAATATCCAACGAATGGATACGCTGAACTAAATTAATTTGTTCCAAAGCTGTTTTGCCTAGTATACTCTGATACCTAGTATTCCCGTTATAATAAATTTCAAAACATGCTTTTTATTTTAATACATCAGTTGCTTAGAAGCTTGCTTTTTATATCAAGTTAATTATAATTTTTACTTCAGCAATTATTTGCAATAAGATGAAACGTCGCCAATTCGTTTCGATCTTTTCGTAGTTTACATATTATATGAAAAGACGGTATACAAAAAACTGAATTAATTTTGCGTGACGTAACAAACAAGTTTAAGATATTGTTAAAATAAATTAATAAAAAGTATTTGTAAAACGGCAGCTGTTTTATAAGCCAAAGAACAAGCCTACACTTTTCTTAAAGGCTTCTGCTATGGCGAGTGAGGCACATACTCGTTTGCCGTTCTATCCTATAAAAAAAGCAGCTGCTTACAATACAATTACAAGACGCGCGGGGCGTTTTACTAGCAAGGTGCATGCATGTGAATGACAAAATATAAACATGAACACATTTGGTTTTGGCACTGGCACACAATAAATATATCTTGGTGCTGTTTACTGTAATATAGGCCTAGCACAGTAACACATATATATGTCAGCGTAATTATATATAAAACAAAAATATTTAAAATATACAACAACAAATATAAAACAATATAAAATAAAAATATTTTTTTAAAGTAATTTTTATAAACCCACTTTAGGTATAGAAAGAGTGGTAAATAAGACATATTCCATCGGTACGCTTAACGCTTATACTATTATCATATATCATATTAAGTTTATCCGTTGAATAGTATCAAAAGTGAGAAGTGAGAAAAAATATTTTTTTTATTGAATTCGTAACTCAATTCTGATAATTAGGCCGACAATTTATGTATGTCTCAATTACTCTTATATTAATCATGGAATATCCCTACAATTACAATATTGTAAATACGTTTTTCAGAGCCCATATATAATGTCCCACTGCTGGGCACAGGCCTCCCCTTTTTTTAAAGAATTAACATTAACCCATGGGCAGAACATCCAGATTATGAATAAATCTGTAGCTCATATATTACTATTTATGCTATTTACTTCGCAAGCCATAGTAGCTTTGCCTCTGAGCCATTTAGATAAAATACGTTAGTGAATAAAGATAATTATTACATCACTTATTCAATAAAATTGTTTCGAGACTTTTCGAAATGACAAGTTCTTTTAATTTCCAAAAAAAATGTAATTTAAACATTAAATTTCCATTACAATTTCTTTCACCAGGGGCGTAGCGAGCTTAATTTGCGCCCGGGGAACAACTACCTCTTTAGCGCCCCCCCCCCCCCATTCGAAAACCATATAATATTATGTGTAAAATATACTCGCAAATTAATAAATCGTTTTAAAATAACCAGCGTCATTGCGTTTAAAAAATCAAAATAAATAGTCTTCTGAAAGAAGGAATGTTTGTACTTTGTATACTGCAATTATTTATTATAATATACAATATTATTTTATCAGACAAATCAAGAAAGGAGATAATTTACGTAGCTACACAGCGTAGATGCCATAAGGAAGTACTGATAAACACATGTCGAGTCAGTCCTGCCAGTAGAAAAGACTTGCCATTTCTATTATGAATATATTATTACAGTTTGATTTAGATTATTAGTGTTCCTTTTTTTCCTTTTTATTTAAGAATTAATATTTATTATATTACACTGGCACTAAATTTAAAATATATTTTCCAAAAATCAATTACAATAAAAATATAAATGATCCAGCAATTTTTTGTTTTGCGGAACATTTAGGGGCGCCTAAATGTTCCGCAAAACAAAAAATTTGTAAGTAGCGCCCGGGGCATGATCCCCTCCCCCCTTTCCCCCCTCGCTATGCCATTGTGTCACTATTTTATTTTCGATGATACCCCGTATACGATGATCTAGAATAAATGGTATGAGAAAATAGCTAGTTATGTGAAAATGACGACCGTTTGCTCAGCGGTTAGAGTTTCTGATATTTGAGTTCAAACCTCGGTCGAACTTAATAAAAGTTAACCACAAATCAGTTTGCGATTCTCTGGGTTTAATTCGTGAATTTCCATTTATATCATCATCAACATAATTTATAATAACTATATCTTAATATTTAGATGTTGTACAGTAAAAAAAGAGTATATGAAATTTAGTAAATTTTATACACTTAGATGTAAAAAGTAATGTTTTAACCAACAATGTAATAATATTTTAATAATGACTAAAAATCATTTAATCTAAATTCAGAAAAATCATAATTTCAGAAAAATCATACTGCTTCGTTCTTCTCAATTTGAAGCACAAAGTCGAAATGATTCCACTACGTGTCCGTTAAACACGAAGTCGATTCTCCATACCGCTCTCACTCGTTATGCTACACGTTTTTTGTCTCTTTCTCTTTTGCGTAGATATAATTTTCACCATTTTGTGTTCAATCGCCGCGCGGGGCAGTGCGCTTCGGTCGCAATACGATAGTGAGTTTTCAGTTTTTAATTAAGTTATTTGTTATATTAATTGGTGAACATACTGATAAAAGGAATCAAATAATTTCATTTCTTGGTAAAAGCAAGCCTACATCATAAAGGTAAATAATATAACTACATTCTCATACATATTTCATTTTTGCTAACACAATATGGATTTTTGTTGGTGTCCGGGTCGCTACATAGTTGTCGAACGAATACCGTGTGGATTTTATCATTTCAACCTCGACGTTCGGTTCACACGAACGCTCTAAGACGCAATTAACTTAAAACTTAATACATTTTTTAAAGTAAAAAAAAATCTTAAAACTGAATTCTTGAAAATGTTAAAATTATCTTAATTCTTTTCAAAACTGAATGATAATATCACGTTGCAATTTCATGTCTATATCGTTGATATTACTTTCTTGACCTTGTGTGAGCGAATGTTGCCATGAAAATTAATTGTTAATAATTACTAATACACTATAAAATAAAAATTATTTCACAAAAGAAAACTTTATTGTATATTTTATAGTTATATGTACATATTTAAAAGTCCCGAATTACGAACGAATAATTAAAGAATTCTGGCTAAGTGGTAATGCTCCCGTTCTCGGAGTCAATGGTCATGGATTCCAATCCTGCAGTATGGGAGATATATATGGCCTATAGGTTATCGGGATAAATAAATATATGGTTCTAAATCTGAATGCCCCACAAATTCGCCTTGGCCACCTAAATAATGAGTGAACACCATTCCTTCAGGAATGAGGAGGCCGATGCACAGCTGTGGGACTTATATATGTGAGCTGTGAAAAAAATAACAGAAAAACTAAATTTTAAAATAAAAAATTGCGTATGAAAATGTGTTATTTTTAATTCTTTTTATCTTTGTGCACTTCTATGAACTTTAACTATATGTATATAACATCTCACACTTGTCCTTTAGCACAATGTCCATATGGAGGAGTACAAAGTTTCTCTTCATACATTCATGTTTTTAATTGTTCATATGAATATTGGTAATTGTAGTAATAACAAAGTGAATAGTAGTAATTTTATTATTTATTTCAGTTATTTTTATTGCACAAGACATTATCAGTAGGATCTGGTGGTGGACTATTCTCTACCCGTAATGCGGTAGTTGTCAGCAAGTTTCTTGTGAACTGAAGGTTGTGATAGAGCGTTTTAATTCCACAGTTAACCTACTTCTACATGGAAATGATTGCTGCATTATAATTGTAATCATTATGTGATATTATTTGTTTTGTCACTGTTATTTAACCAGTGATTAATCATATTTCACCAGTGATTTTTTACATGAGAATTTATTGTCACTAAGGAAATTAAATGTTGAATTAAGTGTTTACTCACTAAATGCTTTTTACTTGTTTTACAATTTCCCACAATGACGACATTCAGATAGGTTAGTGATTACAATTATTAATATAAAAAGTTATTACATTATTAATTTACAATATATTCTTTCTTGGTGCATATTTACAAAAAAAAATATTTCCTCATGACATTTGTTAGTTTAACAATAACAAAAAAATACAATTCACAACGTTTAGCATTAAAAGCACTACGAAGGCAAGTATTAAAATAATCACATTCATAACCTATTTAATAATCAGGTACGTGTAGTGAGTAACCGTGATCGATGACAATAGCAAGTTGTGAATATGATTTAAGAAATCATATGATAAATCACCCTTGATTCGTGATTTGTCCATGCCTACTGCCGACTGATTTGTGTTTAGTACAGTTCTAAGCGAGGCGAGGATCAAAACTCTCACATTCCATACGCACCGTGGTAAACAGTTTAAATAAACTGTATTTTTTTCTGCAGTGCATATATTATGTCCTACCGCTGGGCATAGCTGGCTATACATGTATTTAGCCCGCGACCATTAACCCCGAAAACAAATAAACAAAAACAATAAATTTAAGCTTTATATTTTTAGATAATATAAAGTTTCCATCGATCCACGATAACATAGCCCCCGCCTTATACCACCTCAGTTTACAATAGAATGAAAACCGTATCTATATACTCTCCTCTCTGTCTTACACGTAAGCCAGGTAATATTTTTGTGTCCCCACGTCATACGGCTTAAGCATACGCAGTGTTGTAAAAAAGTGAAGTTTCATTATATGATGTATTAAATTGAATAAAGTGAGTAACCGTGATCGATGACAATAGCAAGTTGTGAATATGATTTAAGAAATCATATGATAAATCACCCTTGATTCGTGATTTGTCCATGCCTACTGCCGACTGATTTGTGTTTAGTACAGTTCTAAGCGAGGCGAGGATCAAAACTCTCACATTCCATACGCACCGTGGTAAACAGTTTAAATAAACTGTATTTTTTTTCTGCAGTGCATATATTATGTCCTACCGCTGGGCATAGCTGGCTATACATGTATTTAGCCCGCGACCATTAACCCCGAAAACAAATAAACAAAAACAATAAATTTAAGCTTTATATTTTTAGATAATATAAAGTTTCCATCGATCCACGATAACATAGCCCCCGCCTTATACCACCTCAGTTTACAATAGAATGAAAACCGTATCTATATACTCTCCTCTCTGTCTTACACGTAAGCCAGGTAATATTTTTGTGTCCCCACGTCATACGGCTTAAGCATACGCAGTGTTGTAAAAAAGTGAAGTTTCATTATATGATGTATTAAATTGAATACAGTGAAATTTAAAGACATCATACATGTGGTAATTATTACACGGTTATTATTGTTTGTATTTCTTTTTTATTGTAATAAAGAAAATGTATAAAGACATCGTATTGTTTAAATACGTGGAAGGACAGACTCTGTATGATAGCCATGTTAGTTTTGTTAGCGCATTTTTAGTCGATTGTCCAACTTTAAGTCGATTGTCAAGTCTCTATGTAACATTGCGGTATCTATGTGACTACGTAATTTCCAGCCAGTTCTTGATTAGAGTTCAGTTAGAGTGAATGTCTGTTCAGTAACGTTATATTGCGTACTTTTAATTTTCTCTGTTTATTATACTTGAATAATCAACATTTATTTTTCCGATTCAATTGTATAGCTAACAAGATGATTTCTTGAAGCACAATGCTTGATTACGATACGTGAAGATTTTTTTAAGGTGGAAAATATATTGAAATATAAATAATTATTTATATAATATAAGATTTTTTAAGATTTTATTTAAGTTTCGCATTAAATATTTAATTTCATCGCATTAATTATTTAATTTATTTAAATCATTTGTGTATTTTGCGTAGAACTAAAATTGACTAAAAGGTGCGTTATTTTTTTCAATACAGGTAATCGCTTGTTTACCCGATTGATATTTATTTTTGTAAAAAGTCAAAATAGAAATTCATGAGCCATATATGATGGCCAGCATCGTTCCTAGAACGAGCAGCCTGGCTCCGTTCGCCACACCAACATCACAAAGCACCGCGTCACCGCAACCTTTTAATCATTTACAAATCAAGAGAATGACGGTACTTAACATGTTGAGCGCTCTGTTAGTCGCTATGGACTGACAGTATAAAATACGATTGGAAAGTAATAAATTACATAGGATGCCCCAAAAGCCTCTGTGAACAACGGCACCAAAGACCGGGGGGCGGTCGCCTCCTTGAGTTTAAGCTCGAATAGTGGGGTTCATCCCCGGGGCTCGCTCCTAAATCCCTTTGTGGGGTGTAGATATCCCCCGAACAAACGATAAATTACATTGTTTACATATATTTGTAATTACTTCACGAATTAAAATAATAAATATATATGTATGATCTAATAATAAAATATCTTATATATTTGCACACCTACATTGAATAAGTTGGAGTTTTACAAGAAGCACGCGTGGCCTGAACGGTATTTCCTGGTAAATGTGCGTTAAACCAACGTGTCGAAGAAGGATTGTCATATAAAACATGCGTATTCAATTAAGAAATAACACTATCAACATCCTCACGGATACTTCTATCTACCCTATGGATATGTTGATCTTTTACCAACTAAAACCTTGCGATGTTCCTTCCACTTGGCACCGGCACCTTTTGTGCCTATAAATCGGAGTATTATGAAAAAAAATATTTCAACCTGTGAATTAAAACTGCGGTTATTATTCTGATGTTATAATTTAGTCTCAGATTTTAATCGTCATAAAAAGTAAACGCTCGTTTATTCGTATTTTACAAATAAGATTTCAACATAGAAGAAAACGAATGTTACATAATTTTTGAAGTTAAAATTAATCAGGATTTTCATAAAATAAAATTTTAAACTTTTTTATCTAAAGATTGAGTACTAGGGTTAAGGGAGGCTAGTTGAGCAATTTTTCACCTAATTGTTCGTAACTCCTCAACGATCGGTCCAAAATTTTTGTTATATATTCTGATGGGTAAGTAATTTATCCTTTTTCAAAAGTATCAATAAATAATTTATATCTATTAAACCGCATTTAAAAGCTACAGCCATTTAAGTGAAGAAAGTTAGATACGAAAAAAAATGTTTTTTTACTTGTCATACACAAAATAAGCAAAGCGTGCGCATTCCATAGTTCGTTCCACAGATCGCAAATGGCAGTCGCCATAAGTTACTCTCCCTCACCTTATATTACCGTGCAATGTATAGTTTCTGAGATATTTCAATTATTGTGATCACACAATTTATTACTATCAAGTAAATTAATAAGTTAAAAGTATGGCGTAATATGCTATATTAGAGATTTTTAATCCTAAATATAACGTCAATTTTATGAATAATTATGGATTTATTAGTATTTTTTTTATATATTCACGCCTATCCCCCGCAGGGGTTGGCAGAGACCACAGAGCTCCATCTGCTGCCATTCATCGCAGCGAAACGGCTCGTCATTGGTCGCATTTCGCCCTCGTGAGAATCAGGACGTGACGGGTGGCGAACCACGTCGCCGTCATTTTTCGACAAATTAGGTATGTTAAATTCGTCTTTAGTGAATCCCACGAGCCGCAAGGGAGGATGGAGGTCAGCTCCAGCAGAGCCCTGCATGCTGAGGTAAGGCATCATAGTCCCCGGGAGAGCCCGACCCCGGGACGATCGGCACGCTTACGACTAGGCTCGCCCCTAGCCACGCATCCATTGGCACGGCAGACCGTGGATTGGCGGAGAGGAAGGGAAAGGATAGAGAAGAAAGGAAGGGGCAGGAAAGGAAAATGTGGATTGGGGGGTTACCAGACTCGGAATAAACATTTAAAAATCCATATAAATATTTATTCCGATGCGGGAATCGAACCCGCGACCATTGACTCCGCGGGCGGAGGGCCCCGCCACTGAGCCAATCGGTAGTCATTTTCTATTTTCTAGTCGATTTTTTAGTATTTTTGGATTATTTATCAATTATGGATTTTTTTTAGCAATTTTGGATTTTTTTGTAATATTGCATTTTTTAGCAATGTTGGTGATTTTTGATTAAAATAGGAGAGATAAAAATAAGCACTCCTAAAATCAATGCTCAAAAATTAACCAGTGCAAATATAATTGTTGTCAAAACAAAAAAATGTGAAAACAATTTTTTAAAAATGAGAAATCACGTTTCCCGATGTCTACGTATTATTTTTAAATACGAGAAATCTTGATTCCCGAACCGAATGTGCTATCTTACAAAACATGGTTGACAATCATCGTCATAATAAACGTGTTTTTTTGATATTTTTTTACATTTTTACTGTAAATGTTTGTTGATTTTAATGTGTTGATGAAAACATTTATATTAAAATCAGTGTATATATGAGCCAATTCTGCAGTAAATGTATAAACAATAAAATTTTTGTTTTATAATCAGTGTGAGTATGAGTATATTCTGTAGTTGGATGTATTCATTTTTAAAAATGTTGTCAATTTATATGTGTCATTGATTGCTACGCAACGGTTTGGCTGGGATATAGTTGGAGACTTTCTCGTTGATGGAGTGGAGCTAGAGATCTATACTACTTCGTAGAATCACATAGACGGCACCGCGCACACCACCTCGAGCCTTATAGCATAGTCAATAGAAGCTACGTTACTATGTTTTACTGTATATCTACATATACACATCCCACACGCCGTCTGGCTATGTAAATCACTTCCGTTGAACATTCGAGCCTATCAAACAATATTAATTTACAAAAGAAAACAGATAGAAGGCGCAACATAAAAGCAGGGGAATGGAATGGAATTAATCTCAACAAAATGTAGAAAAAGAATAATAATCCAAGGACAAGCGTTGTAGGAACATCAGTAACGACATCGTATAACAATATCAAAAATGACACATAATCGTCCAGAAATTGGGAGACCCCGTGGGAGATATATATTGTAAAAAAATGTGTAGGTAACGGATCGTGTATCTGAAGCATACAATACCTTTTCTTTACTTTTCTTTGATTGGAATAAGTTATGACTATTATGCTAGTGTCAAGTAGAATACAATAATATCAAGTAACTAGTCAGCTTGTCATGTCTTGATAAAATGGTGGCTATTCTACCAAAACCTTCTATGCACTTTTGCAGTCAAATTTAAAAGTCACGATACACGCATTTATTTCATATCACTCCACTTATACCTCTTAATCGAACTATATTGTATAATACGCCACCAAAATTAACATTAAAAAACTGATAAAAATATAGGATTATGAAAATGAAATAAAAACACAACGTCACTGATCTAAGTTAGCGGGAAAAGTCAAATTAGCATAATGGACAAGGAAGGCTGATTAAATAATTTTTAATTTTCTTCGTTAAGGTTATGGCTGTTGCTGCGGAGGTCATCGAAATATCTAGCACAAAAGTTGAAGAGGACTTGAAGTGAGTAATATTGAAATATTTACTTCACTATGATTTTATTTTTTCGTATCATCTGAAATCATCAATAAGGTATTTTATGGGATATAAAGGCAAACGAGCTAACGTGTCGTCTGTTGAAAAGCAATCAACGCTGCCCATAGACATCAGCAACCCCAGAGGCATTGTAGAGCCGTTGTCAACCTTTGAGGAAAGTGTTTGCTTTTTTATTATGTTCCAATAATAGACGAATTGATTAAAGAAGTTATTATTACAATTGCAGTCAATATAATTTGTTTATTCAAAATAAAATATAGCCCGATTTGATTAACTTTATATATATATGGACACTAGCGTGTATCTAAACATATAAACCAATCTGCGATCCCTAGTCCATCCGCCAAGCGAATGTATTGTGGTGACACCCTTCGATTTTGAAGGAGACCAATGTCCAGCAGACAAGTATTACCGCTGTATTGATATTGATCATATTTATAGAGCTAAGTAACTCATATTCTCAAAAGTCAATGCCAAAAAAGAAATTTACAAAATCCGATCCGATAAATGGCTTGATATATCTCTTTTTTTTTCTTGAGTACACTCGCGATGGTTTCTGGGATAGTACATCTATTCTACGATAAGTGATTATTAAATATTTTCCCAATGATAATGAACAAGTTTCAATAAAAATAAAACAATGCTTATTTAATTTTATTATATAATATTTTATTTATCGCAGCATTGCGCGGGTAAGTTAGTCTACGTAGTTCATTTTTATATTTATCTATATATATCTATACCTGTATACATATTTTTTTATTTGACTGTATAAAAAAATTGAATGTAATTTGTTGTATAAATTTGTTAAAGTCATTTCCCTTCAGACCGGTGGTGGGACAATTTAATTTTGATTACAATTTTATTTATTTATTGATTACAACTGTAGTAAATAAATACCATTTTTATTTCAGTGTCGTGGAAGATGTACCAAACCCCAAATCGTATAATAATGGTAAATATAGTTTTATACAAATTAGTTATTATGAAAATAATTGGATTATTTTCATAATAATCCAATTATTGCTATTAAATCATTTAATTCAACCAATTATTGCTGTAAAATATATCATTATAAATTTATAAGCCTGTAGCAAGTTTGCTTCAAGAGAAGCGAATTCCTGTCTACATCCATTCATATCTATTTTGAGGAGGCTAATGTTCGACTGTGGATTTTCACAGAAAGATGATGATGATGTGATTATTATCATCTAGCTGGAGGGCGTCCCACACAGTTTGCCAAGACGCTGTCACCGCTCCAAGACTCGTCTGTCTACTCCAGCGATTGTCTGTTCTTCGACAAAAGTGACCAGCTCATTGTCACATTAGTTTGCTAACTCGGAAAATTATTTCGGTAACTTTGGTTCTCCGGCGGGTTTCTGCATTCCGAATCGTATCCATCAAGCAACAGTAAATCAATTCAATCCGAAGTATAGCTCTCATAGCTTGTCCGAAACAGATGGATTGTCAGTGTCCACGTTTTGACACCACAAACAGTACAGACCGCAGAAAGCATAGACAGAACGCACTGGTCGAGACCTTTGTACCTGTGGGATGACTTAACGGAGCTTTTTAAATGCTGCCCAATCCATCTAATAAGGAATTGGGTGGAAATAATAAGAAATGATATGTCTTTTATATAAATGTCCCATGATGAATTATAAATATTGATGTCTTAATGTGTAAATTTCACTATATCATCGTTCATTTCTCCACTTGATTTTCCAGGCTCCAAGCAGGAGCAAAAGTTATCACCACTGGAGAAGTTTAAAAGACGGCTTGTGCGTAAAATAGCACGGCAAATGCACTATGAGAAGAAGCCGAAAGAGGAGATGTGGCAAGATTTGAAAAGTGAAACCGGTTGTGATTGCGAATTACTATGGTGAGTTTTGAATCAACTGACCGATCTGTTATAAATCTTATTAATATGAGTTGGAGTCGTTAATTTCTTTTCTTAGATCCGCCATGCCCATTTGAATTATATTGCGTATTTACGAACTAGCGTAGAAGTACAATATACTGTTCTAAATTTCTCCCAATAATACAGTAATCATAAAATCCGGTCCATTGTCATAGCCTCGTCATCTAACTCAGGGGTGGTCAACCGTTTTATAAGTACTGCCCACTTTTATATTTTTGTTGGTAGTAACATTTTCTAACGCCCGACTCCATTAATCATATATGTACCTGAGCCGCTCATAACAGTTCCGAAAGCAATATTACCCATATTGCAACTTTTGGAAGTGGCTAGGGTCTCTGACTTCTACTTATGGCAATGATCCCTTTTACCATTTTAGTGCCACGTTGTTTTTATTTTATTGTTTTGATTTACACCTTCTTTCCATCAAGTTTACGATACCACTGCCACTCAGCTCACTTTAATCTTTCGTCCATAGCCATTCGCTTAATCCCGGCAGAAATACTTGACTGTAAACGAAAATAATATATTTAATGCGGCCCGAAAGTTGGGGCACTCTGCTACAGGCTACGCGGCCGTCTGTCTGCCTCCTCAGCAATGTTATTTCAAATTCGACATTTTTCACCAGGAAACGGATGCAAATTTTAACAATAAAAAAGCTGAAGCGAATGCTGGCAGCGGAGGATCGCATACAAGAGATCACGGAGGTAGCGCGAATGAATTTAACGGACTGGTTGATTTACGATTTGGTGCTTGTTCACGAGAACATCGACGTTATCGGCGAGGTAATAAGTTTGTATATTTATTGGTTTTAGAATATCAATAGCGAAGCCACCGCTTTCGAAGTCAGTTATCACGAGTTCGATTCCTGCATTGGGATAACTAAATGATATAGCGTACAGGTCTTTACTTGAAGTTTGGATATCTCGCCAACTCGTTTTGGGCAGGTGTGGTGGGTTAATGTCCATTCCTACAAAAATTGGGAGGTTTCGCGCATATAAAGATGATACATTGCTCGTTTTTTGTCTCTACGCATCCAGTTTCTGGCAGTCACCCTGCGCAGATCGTAACTTCATTTATGCGGGGGTTGCTTACTCTATCTTTGCTAACACGGTCTCCATTCCAGCGGTTGTCCATGTCACTTCAGTTTATTAACGTGATTTTTGTCTTTGTCCTCCAGTGGATTTCTTCGTTCCAATCTCGTAAGAGAAAATAATATGAAATATTTTCCCTGGAAATATTCCAGTGTCTTTAAGATGTAATGTTAATGAAAAAATTGTTACTTTCAGCACGATTTGTTAGCGAAAAAAAAGTCTAGTGAAATACTACAACATCTGTTTGAACTAGTACAAACGCACCACGTGGAAACACTGCCGCCCAGGCACCTCTGCGAGGCTTGGTACAACTTGACTTTAGAGTACAATAGCCGGTACGTATAGAAACACACACACACACACACACATACAAATATCTTCCCCACACACAAATATACCCCCCACACACAAATATACCTGCAACACACAAATATACCCGCCACACACAAATATACCCGCCACACACAAATATACACACATACACATACATTTATTATTACGGACCTAAATTTGTAGCTGAAATATCTATCTTATCTTAACTATCACTATTAATCATAAGATAATAATTAGAAGAATAATTAGACCCAACAAGATGTACTATTTGCTTACTAAACTAAGACCAATTACATAAGTAATACTTCTGCATTTAAGTTTATGATTAGATCATATTTATTTGAAATATGATTCGATCATAATCAATTAAATTAAATACTATTTTTAATTTTATAAAAATAAAAATTAATTTAATTATACAAAACAACACAAAGATTAATATATGTATATACTAATTTATCCGCGAACGGCTGTTTGGCGACCCCTGATCTAAACCGTGTTTCTTATAAGTTTAGTTGGAATTGATATCAAAAATTCTATGTTATTAAAATTTTGCTTGTCTTCTGTAAAAAAACAAAAAAAAATAGAATATTCATGTCAGCCTCATAACCTTTTTTATTTTTTCCAGTGGACGACAGTGTTCTCCGATGTTGTTGCAGCGTCGCTGGTACCAGCTGAAGGAAAGCACACGGAAACATTTCTATGACTTCTGGTGCGAATATAGAGGTAGTGAGAAAAATTTAACCCATGCTTTGCAAATCGCACCGGTTAGACTTCATTTGGATATAGCTGAAAGGTGGGTATATGTTTTTTTTTTTATATCATGTTCGAAAGGTAAGACTTACGAACAAATTTACAATACTGTAATATGTATAAATTGTATTATAGATAATCTCACAGATAATTAGATAATGTATAATGTTAGGTTATGTATAATTAAATTAAAATGTATGTATAACGAGCATTTTTAACGAGCGATTTTAGCATTTAAGGGTATTTCATTAACTAAAATTTTTGTTATATTTTGTTTTATAAATATGGCCTATTATTTTTCTGGCGACTAAAATATAAACCTACCTACCTCTATAAGGCAGGTAATGAAATAAACTGGTTGCGTTAGTACGCAGCCAGTTTATTTCATTACATGCCTTATATTAGTAATATATTATAGTAATATAGTAATATAGCCAAATTATTAGTATAATTTGGCTACAGAGAATATAATTTTATTTATATTCTTTGTCTTTATTATTTATGTTTAAAAACCTAGTTCTGCCACCCCGTAGGTAGCATCCGAGCGACGCGTAATAGGAACGACTGGCGTGGAGCAATTTACGTCAACACCGCACCACCTATCGTGGCCATTGATTGTAATCATGAAAAATATTTATATAATTGTTTGTTGCAGATTCGAGCACATTATTACGCGTCCATTCTTAGCGTGGGACGCTTTAATAAATATAAACCTTGTGGTACTGCCAGGAGCGTTTGTAAGTTAGCTTATTTTTTTTAATTTCATTTATAAAATAATATTAGGGCGGGGAAACAGTTTTTTTCCCATAAAATATGTATAAACTTGCAATAATTTTTTTTTGCCTGGACTCTATGGAGCTGGCTGATTTATGTGTCATTAAAAAGGTACTTATTAAAAAAGAAACAAATTAGTAAAATGTTTCCAGCTATTTTCATTTGTTTTTCTTTCTGTAAAAATGAGTGAATCTAATGAGTAAATTCGATATATTCTAAAATTTTTTACAAACAAGGAATAAATGGAAGGCAAGCTGCGATGTTTATGGACCTAATGTAGTGTCAGTAAGAGTAGCGCAAACTTGGTTAAAGCATTTTCAATCCGGGAATTTTTATGTCAAAAATGGTCCTTGCTCTTATCGCACTGGTACGGATTAAATAGACGCCATTATTTGAAAAAGTGGAGCAAGATCGGCATATCAGTAGTTATGATGTAGCCGAAGAACTTGAAATTGACCACAAAACAGTTTTGACTCATTTGAAAAAGCTGGGTATACAAAAAAGCTTGATATTTGGAAGCCACTCGAGTTCATCACAGAAAGAAACCTAATGAAACGGGTACTCATTTGCGATTCATTATTGAAACGTAATGAAAACGAACTTTTTTAAAAGAGATTAATAACTGCTCATGAAAACTGGACCACGTACAACAAGATCGTTCGAAAAAGGTCGCGTACAAAGATTGGCCAGGTCCTACATACTTTGGCAAAACCAGGTTTAACTCGTTATAAGATGATGCTGTGTGTATGGTGCGATTGGAAGGGCGTTATTCATTATGAGCTTTTACCGCCGGGCGGGACCATCGAATCGGATCTCTACACTAATGAGATTAAAGCAAAAAATTGAGAGACAGAGACCGGCACTGATCAATAGAAAGGGTGCAAGTCTTTCTTCACGATAACGCTAGACACACTTTTTTATTTAGTCTTTTATGTTTTCTTTATCCCTACTCCCCAAAAATTAAGAGGGTTTGACTGGGAGGTGATAATACATCCCCTATACAGCCCTGACCTTGTTCTTATTATCTTGCATGCAGGTAGATGCTATGACGTACGCATCCGCTAAGAAAAGATTTTGATCAATTCTACCCCCAAGGGCATAAAATGGGGGATGAGAGTTTGTATGAAACTTTGTCAATTTTAAACCGATCGGGCTGAGACTTTGCATGCATAAAGCTACGTAGGCAATCCCTAAGAAAGGATTTTGATAAATTCCACCTCTAAGGGGATAAAATAGGAGGTGAAAGTTTGTATAAATCTTCTTAGATTATCGACTGATTGAACTGAAATTAAAGATTGGAGCTACTATGATGAAGA
Source organism: Baronia brevicornis (assembly GCA_031353405.1). Lineage (NCBI taxonomy): Eukaryota > Metazoa > Arthropoda > Insecta > Lepidoptera > Papilionidae > Baronia > Baronia brevicornis. The sequence goes on from JASFAT010004037.1 coordinate 58,219, forward strand.
CATCCGCTTAAATATCTGTATTTATATATATATACATATATATACATATACATATATATATATATATATATATATATATATATATATATATATATATATATATATATATATATATATATATATATAAAACGCGAAAAAACTTTTCCCCAATCTATTGTACAGGTTGTTTTCGTTTTAGTGTAAAAATACCCAGTTAGGTAAACTAATTACCTCAAAAGCAATAACTTTTATTTTACAAAATATTATTAAAACCAATTTAACTTTTTTGTATACAAAATAAATATTGTTTCATACAATTCAAATTCAATCATTGGGCCACTTGTTCGTTGCGCTTATGGTGTGATACACTTTTATTTTTATGGATTGATTCGAAATAAATAATTTAAAAAATCATTGAACAGATGTTGTCGCTTTAAGCTTATCAATGTATAGATTTTTATACAAAATAATACTCGTAATAACATACATTGAAATGCTAGAAGACTTAATTGGCGCATTGGCGAGCTACCGCTTACGGAGTCGATTATCGCACATTCAATTCCCGTATTTATTATTTCATTCCAAGTCTAGGTATCTATAGGCTTGTCAAAGTTGGTAGGCTAAGCCCAGCAGTGCGACATTATGGTCTGTCAAAATTTATTTTATACATAAATAGTGTATTTATTCGGATAAATTTATTCTCCTTATATTCTCAATGTGCTGTAACAATAGAAGTGGAAGTGATTGGGACTTAATTCGATATTATTATAGAGTGAAAAATTCAAGATACAAAGAAGAGAGGAAAACCTAAAAAAAATTTACAAACCAGTTAAAATAAAGTGTAAGAGGTCGGAGACGTATTATAGAGAACTGAAGCCTAGGATTTAAAAAAAAATGCACATTGCTACATCGACAATTGCTAAGTATTTAAGTTATGGATAGATGATACATATCAATGCAAAAAATCGAACGAAACGCTGTAAATGACGCATGAGTCAATAATTATATTGCATTTTGGGAAAAAATTAAGTAAGTTAAAAAGAGTTTCGTAACTCTTCGACCAATAGAAAATTTTGTAGTGTTAAAACTGACTGTTTTTGAGTGATCAGATACAATTTTTAAAAGTTTTTGGTTCTTGTGGTAAATTTTAATTTTACGGTTTTCTACGTTTTTGCTTTTTTGCGTCGATATAAACATAAAAATTATTTGTTGTAACCTTCTTACATAATTTTTAAAAACAATTTCAGGAAAAACTAAGGAGAATGAAGAACTCAAAAGTAGTCAGTAATGGTAAGCGTTTAATTATTAATAATTACTACTCAATTTTTTATAATAAAAATAGCCAACCTTTTTAAACTTACCGCCCACTTTTGTATCTCTTAGTAGTAGAATTTTCTTTACTCCACCCGATCATCGGCTTCACAGAGACCACGGTAATCGGATTTATAAAGTAGCAGCTCCGTTTATTTTTACAAAATAGTACAGAGTTCCTATCGCTAATACCATAAATAACATAATAATATCGCCCGTGGGCGGCGTTGATTGCTTTCCATCAGGCGACACGCTTGCTCGTTTGCCCTCCTATCCCATAAAAAAAAAAAAAAAAAAAAAAAAAACCAATAACTGCACAACAGATTGACATTTCTAATAATTCAATTTTTTCTTTTAGAAAATGAACCCGATTTGGAACTGATAGAGCCACACGTGGTAACAATAGATCTCGATCTTAATTCTGACTCAGATGAATACCCATCAGCGGATAAAAGCAAAAATGTTAAAGATTTCGAGTCTATTACTGACGTTAATATTGCCATTAAACAAGAATGTGTAAACGATGCAATTGATTTGGTTGAATCAAGTGATGCCAATGAAATGGGACGGAGAGACTTATCACATGATGTTATAGCACTAGAAAATTTGGATGCTGTAAATAACTTAGAATGTTTTCGCATACCAATAGAAAACGTAGAAACAGCTTCGGAAGCTGTGGATGGCAATATAACGTCAATTAGAAAATTAGAAGAAAGGTTACTTCCTACTGATCCGATCTCTTCCGAAACTTTACCCAAAATTACAAGCATAGTAGGTAATAATATGGTACCCATTAAATTTCATGAAAGTAATTTTGTATCCGACAAGATTGTACCACAAGAAAGTAGAACGAATGATCAATGTCATATAGATTACTTGCCGAAAATTACAAGTGTGATATCAAAAGCTGAAAATATGCAAGAATTCGAAGACCAAAACAATGTTGAACAAAATGAAGAATATAACATAGGCACCGATAGTTTTGAATCAATCGATAGATCAAAAAATGAAAAAAATACATTAGACGTTAACTCAAAAGCCTCAGATCAATTTGATGAATTACCGGTGGAATTAAATTTTATCGATGACGGGATCGAACTTTGTGAAAGCGATACAGATTGTCTCACAGAATTGAAACTAACCTCAACGGAGAAAAAAAGGGAGTTCAGTAAGGCAATTTTTATTATAACACATCTATTAAAACTCAGTTCAAAAAACTTTCATTACTAATTTGATTTTTTTTAATTTTAGGTAATAATAAAAATACTAAAATTACTGATAATAACGAGGGAAAAAAAATTGAGACCTTTGAAATAGATCAAAAACTTATAATGATTCCAATTACAATTACGACACGATTAGATGATATGCGTGTTTTTAAAAATCGTGCTTTTGAACGAATTCAAGGTGATGATATATTACAAAATGCATTATTGGAAAGTAAGCTTTTAAATAAGACCAATATAAACAAAGAAAAGAATTTTGAAATGAATCCTCGAACAAAGTTTATTAATTTTGAAGAAACTAATGATGATAAATTAGAGGAAGTAGTAGAAGGAGTAAAAGAAGAAAAATATGATGACATTACGTCTCTAAACAGCTTGGACGAAATTGAATTATGTAAAGTGAAAAGCAACAGCTGGCTTTTACAAAAACCGAAGAGTCTCAATTATACCCCAATTCAGTTGTGTAAAAATCCTGATTTCAATACCCGATTAAAAAGATTGAATGTGGGTTTCTTTTCTTCTGAAAGAAATCGTCAACTCTTAAATGCTTGCAAACCACTCACAATTGATCTTCATAGAGCGTTTGAAACCAAACTTGTTGACAACACTTTATATTTAGAAAATGTTAGCACAATACCAATTGAACAAACATTGGAAAGGAGTGAAAATATGAGTAATAGCGTTGTTCCTTGTGCAGTGTCAGTACAAAGCTTGCTTAATACAAGTAAAATTAATATAGAAGATATATTACCACTTAATGAACTAAATAATGTAACAACACCTACAAAAGATGAATTGTGCACTGATAAAAGAAATAAAGTTATAAACTTACTTGACATAGATGAAATACGCCGAGCTAATCAAAAACTTCTTACTGCAGAGGTAAGTCCTATACCAGTTTGCAATCTTTTCTCTAATAGTAAACCACCAGTTCAGCTAATAACTAATGAAAATGTAGAAAATAAAATAGTAGATCATGGCCATACAGAAAAAAATGTTATAAATCAAAATAGTTTAAAAGTAAACACACTCAGTGAGCCATCATTAAAAATGGTTTCTGAAGCAAGAAAGATGTCTTTAGAAATCGTTCATGGATCTGATCTCAATAAACCCAAACTCGATGCCTTGAAACAAAAAAAGAATTACTCCTATCCTGTGGCCGCCTGGTATGCACCACCAGTAATTCATAGGAGCGATTTTCTTCTTGCCAAGGATACTCTTAGCAAGGTTTTATGTTTATTAAATGGTATAAAAGTATGTAGAAAGAAAAATAAAAAAAGTAGTAAGCATAAAAAAACTACAACCGATGAAGCTACAAAACCATTAAGTATGGAGGAAAATAAAAAAGGAAATATAGAGATAACATCAAAAAATATCGACATACAAAACGACGAAATACAGAAGAGTACATACAGACTTACTAGACGAATGCGCTATTATGTTAAAAGAAAAGGTTTGCAAGACAGATGTTGTTGGTTTCGTTACAGAATAGAAAATGCAGAACGGCTTAAAGGTATAATACATTTATGTGGCAAAAATAAATGTCGTTGTTGCTGTCGAGATTTAATTAAAGATGACGCACTTGACAATATTGAAATCATACCTGAGTCTATATATGAATGTAATGATCTTTCTAATGAGCCCACTGAAGTCCAAAATCCTAAATCAATAAGGAATTCATTCGAGACAGTCAGCGATAGTAATGAACTAACGAATACTTACATAGATAGTTCAATTTCAAGTAACATATGTGATTCAAATAACATGAAAATATCAACTATAAGTAAGATTGCTAATGAAATAATTGATATTACAGAGTTAGCCCTTGATATACCTGAAAATTCTTCAGGTTCTCATGAATTAAATAAAGAACCACAGAAACGCAAGGCTGACGTAATTACAAGAGTATTTAACGCCCCACCTGATCGAAATAACTTCAATGAAAAAAAATCACATAAAGTTTTAATGTTTAATAAATTTTCTTCTACACAGTCTGAAAAAAATATTGATTTAGTTTCTCATAATTGTTTAAACGTTCAAGACAAAGAAGAAGAATTCGCAGATTCTAGGAATCACATGAACAAAGAAGTATTAATAAATAAGAATCATGTTTTTGAAAATACAGAATTGTCTATTGAAACCAGTACAAAAAATGACAATTTAGTTTTTAGCAAAATTCCCAATAATATGGATTTACCAAAAGGCATTAATTTTGTACTTTTACCAGATAACACATTGAATATAGCAGTAGATCCAGGCGTTAATTTAGATAGTAATACTGTAGCAATACTACCACAAATCGTTTCAGCTGTACAAAGTCAAATTCATACAATATTACCATTAGCATCTTATTGTGAAGATGATATGATCAATCAAAATAAAAAGCACACAATTCAAGTATGCGAACGTAAGGATTTCACCGATTTTATTGATTCTCAGGTAAAGAGTTCAAGCTTTATGCTAGGTGAATCCATGAAAAATACTAGCGAAGGAATTATAAATTCAAACTGCTCCATAGATCCAAAAACTTTGAGTGCAAATGCTCTTTCATATCAAAAACAAAATATAAATATGAAACCTCCAGTAAAGGATCAGATTATTTCTTCAAAGCAAAATGATAGTTACCAGACAACGTTATTACCAGAAAATTCACAGTTGATGGTTTGTAATGTTGACCAAATTCAAAGAAATGAGTTAGAATTAGGTAGAAACAATGATGACATAACAGAAAAAGACGAAACTGAATCGTCTGTTAATAATAAAAGCACTTATAGGAAAACTATTCTCTCAGATTTAATGACAATGTCTGGTATATCCCAAGAAGACACAAATGTTACGGTTAATGATTTATCGTCCGTCGAATCTCCAACACCAACTCCGATAGCAGTTCCAAATACTGTTGAATTATCGTCCATTGAATTATCAACACGAACTGTAACAGAAGTACCAAATACTGTTAGTAACTCTAATGCAGAATACAATAATTTATCTTCAAATTCGAAGGTAATAAAACCCATATTAAGAAAGCGCATCATTCAACAAATATTAAAAACAAATAATAAATATCCATTAAAGATAGCTATAAGAATAGCAAAGACAAAAAAGAATACACTCCAAAGCGACTCTATTATTGACTTAACTGATGATACCGAAAATGTAATCGAAGATCATACAATAACTGTCAACGAAAATTCTACTTCCACAAGTTTAAATAACACTCCTGTTAACACTATTGTTGCAGAAAAAGTAAATTTGACTGAGAATAAGAAGGTTAAACCTGTGCGGATTTTTAAGTCCTCAATTTTAAAAGGTAACCTAAATCGCGTTACTTCCTTCTTGAAATTACCATTGAATATCAAACAAGCCATTGCTAACTGCTATAATAAAGCAAAAAAAGAAAATATAAATATTAAGGATGTTGTATATCTTAAATCTGTAAAAAAACAGAATACAACATTACGAGACTCAAATTTCAACGAAGAATGTACTAGCCACACGATCAATAATATTGATTCTGACTCCTCTGATGACGAACCATTAGCGAAGAAAGCTAAGCGACTAAGAAATATACAAGAAGTTAAAGCTTATACCGGCGATAAACCTTTGCTTCAACCGGTTATCCCGGTTGAATTTGAGAAAGTAGAGCCTTTGCTTGAGTGCAAGAAACAAATTGGTAATCAAAAAGATGTGTTAAGCCAAAGTTTACAACTGAACTCTGATACTGACGACTCTGAGGAGGACACGTGCATTTTAGGTGTATAAAATTTTGTCACGAAATCGCACGAACAAACGTAGGACATAACCGTGAACAATTTTAACCTATAATTGTTGTATTTAATATCATAATTTCATCAGAAGCATTTCACATATCGGGCAATTTAGAAATTGTATCTGGATTAGAGAAATAACGGTGTGTGCACCACTTCCCAAGCCATCACGCAAACTGATTTAATTAATAAAACTATCTACGCATTACTTGATATTAGATATTATATATATATATATATATATATATATATATATATATATATATATATATATATATATATATATATATATAATAAAATACAAAAATGTATTAAGATTTTATACACTGTTTTTTTAATTTATGAATTGAAAGAAATATTTGTTAAGAATACTTTAAATAGTAAATTAATATTAAGGTAGTATTTAGTATCATAATAATATTTTGTATTAACTTCATATAAAATAGAATCTGTTCCTAAAAATATTCATGTAAAACTGTAGCAATTTATTCAAGGAACTGGAATTTGGCGTATATGGTTAATTAAGCGAAATTTATTCTCTTAGTCTAATTTCCTTTTGTTCGAAATAAGTAAGGTCTATAAACCTTACTTATTCCAAACAAAAGGAATAATATTTTTTTATTGTAAATCAAGATTCCGCTTTTCCAGTAAGAACAAAACAATAAAATGATTGAAATAAATATAAAGTTTAAAAAATTGTAAATAATTAAAAAAAGCTGCATAAAAATAAATATATATGCCTAGTTTATAATATGTAACATTTCCGGCTGTGATACTTTAACTTCATGTAAAGTTATTTGTTGCTTATTTATAATATAAGTAATAATACTAAACAAAAATTAATGTTAATCATTGTAAAAAAAATATCTTTTAAGAAAAAATTGTAAAATTTCTAATCTGAATTTTTGAATATTAGCTTGAATCCATATACAATAGTGGTAGAACCATGGTAACAAAATAGATCTGGCTCAAGCGGGGAAGTACCATATCCTTATAGAATACCTGCGTTAAGTGTTAGCATTTTTTTTGTACTACCGCGTGTGGTGAGTGAAGAATCCGGTGATCCAAAAAGATACTCGAATATGGAAGCGGCATTTGAAAGCGAAAAATGGATTCTTGCACATTGTTGATGCAGGTATTACCTGCATCAACAGTGTGCAAGAATCCATTCCTGAGTGGACACAATTCCGCTTAGATCATCGGCCGGGCGAAAGCAGAGCATGCGCACGTTCCAACCCCTTCCACGCTTTCTGTGGATTTTTGCAATATCTGGATGCTCCACGCCAATCTAAATGCCGCACATCACCACCTTGAAACGCAGGCACAGATATTCACCCCAGCTGACAGACGGAGACACAAATATTCACCCCAGTTGACACGTCATACCTCAACTACCCGGGCTACAAATTGGAATAATGCTTATTGCCACGTGCTTTTGTATGTTCATAAGTCAAAGGAAGATATTTGCTACCAAATCTCATCCCAGCCGCACAGTTCCACCATTGCACTATGCACCACAAAAACAGGTTCCATCCCCATCACTTGGATGGCTGGCCGTCAACCAACGTGTGATTTAGTCGCAGTTTTCTTCCACGAACCGTGGACCAATTTACCACCTGCGGTATTCCCACGTGATTGTGACATAGTGGTACGCTGAGTGGTGATCGCTTACCACCAGCTGACCCGCTTGTTTGCCTGTTCTGCTATAAAAAAAACTGATATGTGAAATCTAAGACAGAAGATACTTTTTTACTATATATAATAGTTTTCACTTATATTTTGTCATAGATTTCATATGTGAATGTTTATCACCAGTATGTTTAATGGAATGAATTGATTTGTTAAATAAGCGGGCTTATTTTCGTGTAACATAGTAGAAGAATGTACCGCCTCCTTAATAACATATATTTTATTTATAAGAATATATGAAAAAACCTATTGTATTTTAAATGGTGACTCCAAAATAAATACATGAATTTCAATTGTTTTTTTTTTATTCAAATACTATGTTCCATAGTCAGGTAAGTATTTAAAATACATAGTTATTAAGGAAATTCATAAACATTTTTATTTCTTACAAATTGGATCCTGGAAAAATGATTTGAAACATTTTATTACATACTATGTGTATTAATGATTTTATTTTATGATATTGAAGTCTATAACACTTATAAATTTCAGACATATGAACTGTGATTAAAACTTCTTTAGTATTAGGAAAATATTTTTGTTTTATGAATATCGGAAAGGTGCGCCCGAGAAAACGGTTGTATGTTATCTTTTCCTATGTTCAGGAAAAGATCACAGGAGGCTAATGATGATGTTAGATAATTTCTTATAAACAAGTCATTAGTTAAGCCGTTAATCTAGGTACTAATACGAGAAAACTTAAGGCCGTGGTATGATGGCATTGGATGCATGTCTGTTTTCAGTTGACCAACAATTAAATTGATAGAAAAGTTTGGAAAAAACCTTGCAAGTCAAGTATTTATGACTACAAAAATTTTGCTTCTTTCCACAGTTATAATAGTCTTTATTAAAGCTGAAAACAATTGTACTTACGTAAGGCCTAAATAGCACAATTGAATAATGGAAGAATTTTTGATACAAGCGTGTGTGCTGCGATGGTAGCAATGAAACTCCGATGCAGTCTAAGCATGTTTAATTATTTTTGAACTGAAAAGTACATCAATTTTTATTACAGTCACACTGTCGAAAAATTATTATGGTTGGTTATATTTTTTACTTCTGATAGTGTATCGTACAGCCTTAGCTAAAAGTATTAAGTATTGAATCTTTTGTGCCTTATTTTGTAGACGTGCAAAATTTATTGGGTAATCAATACTTTGTATAATTCGATTTAAGCCAAGGTTGTATAATTCGATTCAGGGGTATGAATGAAATGAAATAAAATAAATGTGTGCTTCCTAATCAATTAATTTTTTTTTAAATTGGTTGCTAATGTCCATAAGAAGTTTTTGGTAGAATGGTCACCATGCTTTCAAGACAACGTGACAAGCTGAATAGTTACATTTCAAAATACTTGTTGTTATTACATTTAACTTGAGACTGGCATAATAATTATACCTAGAGGTGTAAAGGTAACGAAAAAAAAGCGTACCCATATGTATTCATTACTATAACAAAATTAGTACTCGTTACTATCGTATCATTATATTACTCGTTACTTTTAATACCTCATAACATAGCAACGGTATGAAGTCACGGCGTATCGTCCGTAATTCGTAAAAAACATACTTATACCTTACATACCTAGCTGCGTAAGGGCTGCATTTTTTCACATTACCATATTTTGAACCAGAGTTGTCTAAAAGGTATTCTAAATTTAATTTGATTTAATAGTTAAAGGTTAGACTACAAGTGAACTGTAGACGGAATCTACTGAATTTGAGGATGGATTATTGATGGGTGGATTTACTATTTTTAAGCTTTTAACCATGATAATATGTTGAATCCATCATCACTAACATTGTAATCCATTTTCCGTAAAAAATATGATCAGCAAACGTTTTAACACACGTATCAACGTTATTGGCGCAAACTAAAACAGTTGTACCCAAAATATGAAAAATACAAGTAACGAAATGTATTCGTCAGTAACGTTTCGTCACTTGGTGGTATTCCATGGTACATTCGTTATTCAATACCGAATACATATTTGCACAGCACAAGTTATACCTATTGCCATCAAGAACTTAAAGTGTATAAGTGGTATGAAATAAATGCGTGCATCGTGACTTTTTAAGTTGACTGAAAAAATCCATGGAAGGTTTTGGTAAAATAGCCAACATTTTATCAAGACGTAATTTGATAAGCTTCCTAGTTATATTTCAAAAAAATTGATATTATTATATTTTACTTGACACTGGCATAATAGTTATAACTTATTGCCATCAAAAAAAAGAAAAAACTAAACCACTAACGGCTAACCTATAGTAATAAGAATTGATATTTATTTACAATTTATATTGTATCCTTTAAGGGATTATAAAAATATGAAATAATATTAAATCACTTTGCTTAATGTGAGCTTTCGATATTGACAAATATGATGAAAATAATCATTACAACTAATCGTTTGTCCGCTTTGTATATATGCAGAAACACTTACAGTACTGCACCTAAATCTGTTGCTACAGTGAAAATCAACAATACAGAATATATTACGGATGTTTACACGAACGTAACGCCAAAAATTCTATCATATTTGAACCGTAATTTACACATGAAGAAAGATCACCCCTTATTCATAGTTCGACAAAGAATTGTAAATTACTTTTATTCTTCTTTTACACATAGAGGAAATCCTACGTTTAGTGTGTATGATAATATATCTCCTGTGGTAACAACTAAACAAAACTTTGATGATTTATTAATCCCAGCAGACCATCCCAGCAGGACAAAGTCAGATTGTTACTACATTAATCGTAACACTTTATTACGGGCACATATGACTGCTCATCAAACTGAACTGCTTCGTTCGGGTCTAGATAATTTTTTAATCATTGGCGATGTCTATAGAAGAGATGAAATTGATTCTACACATTTTCCAGTGTTTCACCAAGTAATTAACTATAATAAATATAATAATTTAAATATGTTAGAATAAGTAATGGCAATGGGCTGGTCACATTAGAGAATTGACAATTGTTGAAATAGATGAGTGATGGAATAAAAACAATGTCTTGACTAGTATGTTGTACCACAGTACACACAATATTATTCAATCTTGGCTCAAGGCTCGCAAGATTGTAGATAATCAGAAGATCAAAAAGCAAAGAAGAAATGAGTTTTGGTGTGGAAAGTAGTATTTTTAATGTATTTAGGATAGTGAAGAGTAAAATCTAAGAACTAATTTTAGTAATAATTTGACACCAAAAACTCTCATAAATAAATATCAAAGTAATAATTTGAAGCAAAATGTGTAGTATGTTAATAGTACAGCTAATATTTTTATAATATGTATACTAAACACCTTTTGAACATTACAGTATTAAAAAAATATTTTTATTTAATACAAAATAAAAATATTTTTTTAATACTGTAATGTTCAAAAGGTGTTTAGTTACCAGTTTTATGTAAATATAATGTGATTAAGGTTATGGATGTATATATATATATATATATATATATATATATATATATATATATATATATATATATATACATAGTATAGTAGGTAATGGAGTGGTTCGGTAATGAAGGAAACAGGAAAAATATAATTAAAATGAGGAAGAAGACTGATTATCTTTTTAGTATGTATTTCTTTTTCGCAGCCCATTTATGACTTACTGCTGGGCATGGGGCACCCCATTTCTGGAGGTTGAAGGTAACCCATCATGCTTGACTAAGACAGATTGGTTTACATATATTTATCTTGATGTGGGGATTTTTGAAAGGAGGGGCTTTGAAAGGAATCATAACTGAACAAAATAATTAATAAATATATAAATGAAACTCATTTATGAATATTACTTTCATTTAAAAATTACTAAATGTCTTCCAGGTAGATGCAGTGAGATCACAACGTAAAGATGAATTGTTTAGTGAACATCCAGATCTAGAGTTGTTTGAACCAACCTTTGATCCACAAAATCCACATGTGTTCACAAATTCTATTGCAGATCCTAATAAACAGAGTTGTCACACATTGGAAGCGACTAAACTTATGGAAGTCCAACTTAAAAATCATCTTATTGGTTTAGTGCAAATTTTATTTGGTGAAAACATAAAACATCGATGGATCGACGCATATTTCCCCTTCACTCATCCCTCATGGGAACTTGAAATATTTTATGAAAATAATTGGATGGAAGTTCTAGGATGTGGAATTGTGCGTAATGAAATATTGACGAACGCTGGATCCAATAATAGCATAGCTTATGCATTTGGTTTGGGATTAGAGAGACTTGCGATGGCATTGTATAAAATACCTGATATCCGGTTAATGTGGAGTAATGATTCTGGATTTTTGTCGCAATTCAAAAGTAAAGATTTAAATGCAAAGGTAACATATAAACCTGTCTCTGTTTATCCACAATGTATAAATGATATTTCATTTTGGTTGCCTTCAAATACAACTATTGAATCATTTATGAGCAATGACTTTTATGACTTAGTTCGGGATGTTGGTGGAGATATTATTGAACAGGTACATATTTTATTTAAATTAATATACTTTATTTTTCTCTTCATTGTCAACTCTATAGCTACTTGTACTTCACACATCCAATTTCTGCCGGCCGCCATGTGTAGATTTTGGATCTGTTTGGTTAGGAAGTGTTTCAACTATGTTTATCAAGATGTGCTCTCCACTACATCACTCGTTTTCTCCAGCGATTGTCAGTTCCATGACAAACACGACCGGCTCATTGCCATTTCAGTTTACTAGTTTGGAGAGCAGTCGGTTACTTTTCTTTTATTCACTCCTTTATTAGCATTTCTTAATAGAAGTGAACATGTTAATTGACTCAGAAGTGAACCAAACATTGATCCAAGAAGAAAAGAAACATGGCCAAATTATTTATTTACTATACATTACATAATTTTTTCTACATTATTATATAAGGAATGGCATACACAAACTTAAGTTTTTCCGTATACCGTTGTGAGGTGGTGTGGGTTTATGTATATATGCATGTGTGTAAATCCTTGTGTATAGTGCGTACTGTGAGTGTATTGTGACAAATTTTATGTGTGTTTATACAACAATGCTGGACAAACTGCGTCCAATGACACTAGTTCAATAAACCATACCATGCATTTGTTTAAAGAGAGCATTGATCCTTTTATATCATATGCAAGTTTTTTATTTTTTTAATGAATGATTTTTTTAATTTAAACAAATATTTGTTTTTATATAATTACGCCTATCCCCTGCAGGTGTTGGCAAAGACCACAGAGCTCCATTCGCTACCATTCATCGCAGCGAAACGGCTCTCCATTAGTCGCTTTTCGCCCTCGTGAGAATCACGACGTGACGAGTGACGAACCACGTCGCCGTCATTTTAAACAAATATTTAAAAAAAAAATTGAAGTACAAATATTGTTTCCTTTAACTTTATCTATGTATTGTATATTTATTATATGAGAAAAAGAACACCAGCTGATATATTGTATTGAATTTTCAGGTGAAGCTAAAGGACAAGTTTGTACACCCAAAAACGAAAAAGCACAGTCTTTGCTACAGTATAGTTTACCGTCATCTAGAACGTACGCTAACGCAGGTCGAAGTGAATCAAGTCCACAAAGAAATTGAGAAGGCAGCCATAAAGTCCTTCGATGTCGTTATTAGATAAATTGTTTTGTTAATTCGACGATTATGTAATATGATTTAAAAGTTAAGTTTTGGTTAGAAAATTTACGATAAATCGCCATTTAGTTTAGTAAGACTTATACAAGTACCCGGTCCGCGCATTTTTCAAATTGTATTTTACAACATAAAATTTAAGCTTTGTTTAAAATACTCGTTTATACTGTTAGTTACGTTATTTTACATGTATTGTTCGTAAAACATAGTCAGATCATTCAAAGTTTATAAACAAAAGAACATTTCAAGCGACGATGAATGCCATCCGATTTTAAACTCGAAGGCAGAGTTACATGAGGAAATAAAAGATGTTTAATCTGTAATATATGTTAAACTATATCACAAGGTATCGGCGGTGCGAAATTTACAAGTGATGATGAAAAATTACAAGTAGTACCTAGTGCAGTAGAGAAATTTAGCGATATAAAATATATTATTGTTAACCCTGCGTATATTTCTAGGCAAACGTTCGCTACCGAGCGAATAATACCACATTTATTATACCTCTTTACTTATTGAACATACAGGTATTAATATCAAATTTTATTTTATTTTGTTTGTTTACACTATAAGTGATAAATAAAAAGTAATATTTAAAATAAATCTCATATTTATTTACACTTAAGGTGCACGCTCATGTGCACACACGCACACACGCGCGCGCACACACACGCGCGCGCACACACACGCGCGCACACACACACACACACGCGCGCGCACACACACGTACACAATATGTGTCAAGTAAAATGTAATAAGTATCTTGAAGTGTATTAAGCCAAGGATTGTCAAGTTACATCTTGCAACATAAGTAGTATTATCACGAATATATAATATAAATGAAGAAGAACACATGGTGTGTTCTTCTTCATTTATATTATACTTGTGCCACTGATGTAAATTGGCGGGGAAATTCTGATTTATACACTTATTTGAACAGACCGATGGTTGCTATGGTAAAAAACAATACCTCAAAAACAATAAGTTTAACATACAGTGATCATTTCTTTTTTTTTTGAGTGAAATACATTAGAAATTATTTTAACTAGTAACAAAATTAAAATTTTATAGTATTCTATATCTAAAAACAATAGCACACTTAGGAAACAAGGACGTTAAACTTTTAATTAACTAATTTAATATATTCCTATTAAAACTGATGTAACTCTTAAATTCGGACCATGCATTAATTGATTTATTTAATTCAAGTGGCCATTGAACAGAAACCAATAGGTTCTATTGGAATGAAAGGATTGTGTTACATTATAAACATGTATATATTCTTTTTACAGACATAGTTATTATATCGTTCGTGAAAATCTTATTAATAAACGAATTCAATGGCATTAAATAAACATGAAATTAAGAAGAAAAGTTAGGAAAATAATTTCCAGTATATGAGGTAAGTTTTGTAGAGTATACAGTGAAACTGTATCAACTACACTTAATTTATGGCGATGTAGGCAATTATAGAACGAAAACGAACGAAAAACTTGTCTAATTTGTGAATTTCTTTATATTTAATGATAAATACAGTAAAAATAATTATGGCTAGTAGATTATTTTTAGCTAGCACAATTGTGGTCACTGTTACTTTCTCCCGGCCATAATATATACATTTTTGTTAACGCATAGATAGGTATTTTATGTACATAAATATAAACAACAAAGTAATAGAAACATGAAATAATAATTAAAATCGCTTCATTGCCGTAAATTTATGTATTGTTGAATTTTAGAAATACAAACGACACAATAACAAAAGAAGGTAACTTCAAATGTTTTTCATTGTTTCTTTAACAGTCAGGAGTCTCCTTTTTACGAAATATGAGACATTTTTTATTTGTTTACCTACAAACTAGCACACGGATTGCCAGACAGTAAACGATCACGTCCGCCCACAAACATTCGCAATACAATGAAGATAAACTGCAGAAGCATTATATGAATAATGGGAGAGGAAGAAGAAAATAAATGAAAGGGAAAGGAATCTTTCTACATGAAATCACATTTGATTAGATAATTCAATTCGTTTTTTTTAAAATAAATTCTTCATGATTATAAATCTTTCTATTAAATAAATGACAATTTTAGATTGGGTGGTAGGGTGTACTCTTTTTTTGACGCACAAAACAGTAAACAGTAAACAGTGGCGAACTAAGCCCTTCAGAGACCCGGGGCGGCAAAGTGAATGAGGCTCCCAGTCCAAGTCGATTTAATTTTACAACCTTTATAAATCAATTTGATCTTTTTAAATATTTAAAATCATTTACTTACCTATTTTATTACCACCTATTATCATAACCTAAAGCAAAGGACCGAGGAGCGTAATAAAAATACGAAATGCAATGTATAAGTGAAATTGGAAGTAAACGAAAACTAAGTTTTATCTTACTTTAAACGGAGCGGTCGTGCCACCTGATGGAAAGCAATCAACGCCGCCCATAGACATTCGCAGTGCCACAGGCAGTGCAGAAGCTTTGCCGGCCTTTAAGGAAAGTGTCACTTTAGGAGGGGGGTTCTGCCTCCGGAACTCAACTGCTCACCGAAGGAAGCGCGGTAGCTAAGCTACCATTCAGACGCCGGTTTTCTGCGGGAGTGTGGTACTTCCCCGGGCGAGCCGGCCCATTCAAACTACAGACAATAATATTCCATTTTTGACAAAGTATTCGTCTGCAGCGTCTCTCTACCACTACGAAAGTAAGTATTATTACAGTAGAAGTTTATTTTTAAATTGGTACACTGTATTTATTTATATCTACGATACCTCCAAACTCCAAACTACTTCTTAGGTCTGTACTGAGCATGTTTTTAAAGCCTTGTTTAGGATTTGATCAAGGGAACTTTTTGATACTTGGTGGCACCCATGGATCAGAGGCTAGGGACGCGCCGTCCCTTCCGTCGCGTTAGTCCGCCACTGCACCTAAAATTGTTTTCGTTTTAGATTTCATCACTTGTTCAAACTGTGAAATGGGTGGAGTAGTAGACAAAGTGTTAGCGTCAGGAGGCGCTCACGCCGTTAGCTCCGTACTTGACAGGGTCATATCGCAGCCCAGCAGTGAAGACCACACTGTCCTTTACAAACTGGCTGATTACAAAAAAGGTAGGAATTAAAAATACGTAAAAGTTAAACGTTTTCCTTTGAAATCCACTACTACTACTAACCAAAAAATATTACTAAAAACTAAAAAAAAGTGTACACAAATCTAGGTCTTACAACACATTAAAATAAAAACGTGGAGTGCATTTTAAATATTTCGTTTTGCAGCCTTGAAATTACCTTTTTTCTAGACAAATCGTTCTTATGTAATTGTGTACTGATAGTGGTACAGGTTTTTAGGCATTCAAGTGTTATTTTAGTCTGTTTAAATCATATACCTATAAGTCGACGATCTGCGCAGGGTGACTGGCAGAGATAGGATATGTGAAGCCGAAGATCAACTAGGTGGCACTTCTTGGGGGAGGCCTATGACGTATTCTGATAGGTATTTAGAAAATAATATGTTACAATCGATACAATGACTTTGTTCCAATCTTTCTATCAGGTGGGTTGCTATTAGAGACATACGCCAAAGGGGGGATGGTTGCAGCTGAACGGCTAATTCGAGAGGAATTCTCAGCGTACATGTATGCCGGTGGTAGAGGGAGGGTCATCAACAGGGCAGAGTACTTGCGATGGAAGTTTAGGGATCAGGAGCAAGTAAGTAAATTGAAGATTTGACAAAGGAATAATAATATTAAGATTCCATTTGTAATGGAGTTGCTTCAGAGCAACCCCAATGGAGGATGTAGAGAAGAAGAAGAAGCGAAAGAAACCCTTGTCGTATATTTTAAATCACACCGATTATCACTAAGTGTAAACTAAGTACCAAAAATAGTAACGTTTGAATTTTAGCTAATGTTTCATGTCAATATGTATGTGGGTCGCCCAACTGGACGACTTCCTGTAGGGCGCCCCAGGTACCGCTGGAGAGACATGATTGAAGATGACTTGCGCAACCTTCAACTTCTGTAACTGGCAGGAGGTGGCGCAGGACAGGGCACGGTGGCGTAAGATCTGTTCGGAGGCCAAGATCCATTTTGGGTCGCTGCGCCAACAAAGTTAGTTAGCTAGTTTCATGTTAATGGTCAAGTTCGAGGGCATTTAAAAAAAATAACTATTTAACTATAATTTTGCGTTTTAATCAATTTCTTTACAATATGTGTAAAATGCCGCCGATTGGATTTCAAATCTTGCGCCGCAAGTAGACTTAGATAGGCCATACTCTCCGTAGGAACCCCGATCAAATTCCTAGACAGGCAATTGATTGGACTCCTCAAGGGAAAAGGAAGCGAGGCCGACCCAAATACACCTGGAAGCGCTCCGTAGCGGCAGAGATAAAATCCATCTGGTTGACGTGGCCTGAAGTGAAGCGCGTCGCACAAGACCGATCGCAATGCAGAAGCACTTTGGACGCCCTCTGCCCCATCTCGGGGAAATAGGAGTATAAAGAAGATGTGTAAAAAAAAACGCAACGATTTGTAAAAAAAAAACATCCATAGCACAGATAATTGTGCGTTTGATTGACACACGATGCTAGCTCTAAAAATATTGTAATTTGTATAAATCATAAAATTAAGGAGTTTAGCAAATAAAAATTTTACTTCAATACATTTCTCTTAACGAGGTGAATCCATCAATCAAAATAATAACAGAAAAATAATAATGTGTGTTTTTTGTGCTGGATGAAGTGGATTTATTTGGACCTTAAACCAAAAACTTACCGAAATTTGGCCATCACTTCTCCACCCACCAACCACTATACACAACACCAAACACACATTACCACTTTTCCATCTTGTAAACGACACGTGTTTCGCCCCAACACGAGGCATCTTCCTTATGTTGTTGTATGCTTCCTTATGTACCTTACGTTCTTTGTTTTCATATAATTGTGCATATTGACACTTCCTAAAGTTATTTAAGAAGGGTTAGACACATTTATAAGAATTTGTTCAATCCAGGTGGTGTTGCCGATAGAAGCCTCCCTCTCCCCCCACGACCCCCTCGCCAAATGGGAGGATCACATTGCCTGCTGGCAGATGACGTACCGTGGGGCGCTTGGTGAATCCTTGCTGCATCTTCTCATAATATGTGATACGAAGGTATGGATCAAATTTTATATAAGGTTGGAGGAAAAGTCTTTTCACATATAGTATGTTTAAACTTGCAATAAAATTTCTTTAGATATTTTCTATGAAACTGGCTGGTTTTGGTGTCATTAAAAAGGTTTCTTTTTAAAAAAGAAACAAATTAGTTAAATGTTGTGTCCAGCTATTTTAATTTGTTTTTTTTTTTTGTTAAAATGAGTGAATCTAATGAAGAAATCCGATACATTTTAAAATTTTATTACAATAAAGGAAAAAATGCAACGCAAGCCGCGTAAAAATTTACGATGTTTATGTAAGTAAAAGTAGAGCAAAGTTAGTTTAAGCGTTTTCATTCCCGAAATTTGCATGTCAAAGATACACCTCGCTCTGGTCGCCCTGTTACGGATAAAATGGACGTCATTTTTGACAAAATGGAGCAAGATCAGTATATCAGTAGTTATGACGTAGCTGTAGAACTGGAAATAGACCACAAAACAGTTTCATTAAATATAAATAAAATGTCTTTAGTTTTCATATAAAATGCGAAGAAACTTTTTCCCCAACCTATTATAAAACATTGCAACAGAATGCAACTGATGACCTCGTTAGTACGGAAGTGGGGATGCCGCTTATGGATTCAGTAGTGGCGGGTCCGGTTCGGGATAAATATATGTA
This sequence comes from Baronia brevicornis, assembly GCA_031353405.1. Taxonomy (NCBI): domain Eukaryota; kingdom Metazoa; phylum Arthropoda; class Insecta; order Lepidoptera; family Papilionidae; genus Baronia; species Baronia brevicornis. Next base: position 77,637 of record JASFAT010004037.1, read on the forward strand.
TGGCCTACATATATTTGTTGTGAGTCCGGGTGCCCGGTCAATATATATGTCCATGGTTCCAGAAATGACGCATGACCAGCCGTTGTTTTAAATAAGCTGTAAAAAAAAATTATATACGAGTAAATTGGCGGACTGTATCGTTCCCGGTAGAAAATAAAGCTAGTGTTTTTCTTTCCGAGAGTGAAGTTCGAAGTGACAATAGGAATAAATAACAGAAGATGAGGTCCCTCGACAAGTTTGGTTATTATGGTAATACGTCTGAATTTTGAGGAAGGCCAATATCGAGCAATGGACTATTACGGCTATATTGATTTAAATAAGGTGTATTTTTCAGATACACACACGACTAGCCAGGACGTTGGTCAAATGTTTCCCGAAACTGTCTTTGGACGTTGTTGAAGGGGAAGAGTATCTAGGTAAAAAAGATTTTTCATTTTATACCATTCTAAAACGGCTCGACTGGTGGTTCGTCGGGAAGTGCTTGTTCCGACTCTGATGTACGGTAGGGAAAGTGGGGTTTGGCAGAAGACTCATGAAAGCAGACTAAATGCGGTGGAAATGAGAGCATTAAGAAATATGTGTGGGGTTATTTTGAGTAATAAAATAAGAAATGAACATATAAGAGAGCGATGTGGAGTAAAAGAAGGTGTTGTGACAAAAGTTGAGATATAGGGATGTTTAGATTATTGGGCACATAGAGGGGATGAATTAAAGACGATTGACAAAAGAAATTAACGTTATGGATGTGGATAGAGGAGTCGGTAGGCGAAGACCAAGGAAAACATATGTTGATCAAATTGCCGAAGTTTTTAGGAAGGTCAAGAGTCCCTTAACTGGCAAAGTTGTATGAGGAGAGTGATGAGTGTGTAGGAAACAAGGAAAGAATGCCGCGATCGTAGCAGATGGAGATCTGTGGTCTCTGCCTACCCCTACGGGAAACAGGCGTGACGATACACAATTATAAGCAGTTTGTTAATAGATTTCTATCTAATGTTTTCGTTCTATTCAGGCGCAAGCTCTCTACATTTGGCCATAGCATACAGTAATAACGAGCTGGTACAGGACTTGGTCGAAGCAGGTGCTGACGTTAGCCAGAGAGCTATCGGTGAGTAACGTAACTATCTACACCTCACATGAAAATATTTTTATAATGGATAATTAAAGAACATCTTTTCTACATTTGATTTGAACACAATTGCCTTCATATAAAATTAAAAAGATATGATGGCGGTTGACGAATTCGAAAAAATTAAAAATGCTAAAAGATGACACCTGACTTTCACAGGAAGATGACAATGACCGTATCTTATGTATATGGACAGTCAAAAGTTTTACTTAGCTAAGATCCGCGACAAGCAAAACAATAACAGAAAATTAATTATGTGTGTTTTTCACATAATTAATAATGTGTGAATAACAGAAATTTAATAATGTGTGAAGACAACCGAAAAGTCACTTTTCGGTTGTCTTCCGTGGAGTCTACTATACCTGAGGACGCCTCGTGTTGGGGCGAAACACGTGTCGTGTACAAGATGGAAAAGTGATAGTGTGTGTTTGGCGTTGTGTATAGTGGTTGGTGGGTGGAGAGTTGATGGCCGATTTTCGGTAAGTTTTTGGTTTAAGTTCCAAATAAATCCACTAAACCCAACGGAAAAACACACATTATTAATTTTCTGTCATTGTTTTGCTTGTCGCGGATCTTAGCTAAGTAAAACTTTTGACTGTCCATATAGTAATGGATTTCCGCAAAGTAACGCCTGACTCCATTAATAATCGTATCTTATGTGTTGACAACCTCCACTCTACACTCTGACAAGCTCTACCTCTCCTTCCACTCTCTCTCTCTCTTTCCACTTCGCTTCGTCTAGCCAACATTCTTCTCTTCCGCTTGTTAAATCTTTTTACAAACACATAATTAAATGAATATTAATTTATTTAAGGTCATCAATAACTGGTACATCTGAAATGTAATATGAACAAATTATGAATAAGTAAAAAATAAATGATCAGCTTTTTAAAGTGCTAGAACTTTCCTTAACAACAATTAAGAGCAATCATAAATATATTAAGCTTTGTAACACTAATGTGTAGATCCGCGCAGGTTCCTGACCCAAAAACCTGTGAACCGGTAGACTTAACGGTTGTCTTCCGTAGAGTCTACTATACCTCATGATGCCTCGTGTTGGGCGAAACACGTGTCGTTTGCAAGGTGGAAAAGTGGTAGTGTGTGTTTGGTGCTGTGGATAGTGGTTGGGAGGTGGAGAATTGCTGACGGCCGTTTTTCGGTAACATTTAATTTAAGTTCCCCGTTAATTCACTTCTTCCAGTAGAAAAAACACACATTATCATTTTTCTGTTTTTGTCGCTTGTCGCGAATCTTAGCTAAGTAAAGGTTCTAACTGTCCTCATAGTAATGGATTTCCGCAAAGTGACGCCTGACTCCGTTAATAAACTTTTTTCGTTACTTAGCATTGCAACGCATATCGGGAACAGCTAGTTAATACAGAATGTATAAAAAAATCGTATATTATGCATAAATAGGTAGTTTTTTCCTGCCTCGAGACCAACAACGGGTTCCCCCTTCGCGGCAAACGAACTACGAAGGCTTGGCGTACTTAGGGGAGTATCCTCTAGCGTGGGCGGCTTGTTGTGCTAACGAGGCCGTCTATAACCTGCTGTTGGACTCAGAAGCGGACCCTGATGCGCAAGACTCTTTTGGGAATATGATTCTACATATGGTTGTTGTGTGCGACAAGCTGGTAAGGATATAATAACAAATTAATACAATTTATATAAATAGAAATGAATCGACGAAATTTATCTATGTACGCGCATAACTTCAGAACGACTGCACCAAATTAGATTTCATTTATTCTTTTTTGTTGTGTTTGTTATTATCAAGATAAGGTCTATAAGAATAAAAGATAATTTTCAACAATTGTACGGAAGGACACAAAAAAAACAATTTCTCTATTCGGTCATTTTAAATCTCATTATAACTAATAGATTATGTCATTGTAAACAAAATAAATGTGAGTATAAATAGTTTAATTGACATTCATTCATATTTCATTTAAATTGCCGTTTCTTTTGTATTACAAGAGCAAAAAAAAATGTTTCTGTGCTTCATGCTGTTCTTTCTCGTCAACGAAATTTATCGTGATAAGAAAATACTACCAGTGAGACGTCAAAATTAATAAATCACAAGAACAATCGTAACAAGTGTGTGGTATATACCTTGAATTGCCGTGTTTTTCGCACAGGCAGTTGTACGTAGCGTGCCCGAGAGTCTGCAAACCATTGGCGCTATTTCTTTTCACTCCATATGGAAAAACTAAAAATATTGTACATTATAAGGCATTACAATAGAGTATCTACTTATGTTCAAACTTTTGTATTTTAATTGTAACTTTATTTCTAAACAGATTATGTCTCATTTTTTTCGTTTGGTACATCACCCGTGTAAAGTCGGGGCGAGCACCTAATCTCAATTTCCGTTCCCACCATCTGAATGGTTGGCATTCCACCACCTTACCATTCAGCCCCAATTTTCTGCCGCGAATGGCGCAACTGTTTCCGAATAATGAGGACATGAGGGACATTCAAGAGATAAGTATGTTGAATATCCCCAAATTATTTGTGACTCCTCTAGCATTGCGGATGTCTATGAGAAGCGGTGATCACTCACCATGAAATTACTCATTTGGTTTGTTTGCTCTATTATGAAAAAAATTTATTTCATGTGAAGCCAAAGCTCACAAGTATGATCCCTTGCGATATGATAAATGTTTGTATGATCTACCGGTATTTATTCTCAGTCCGGTTGGTTTGTTCTTGTCATTTGTGTGATCTCAATGGCATCCACGATACAAAATCCTAGTTTTTGGGATCCTAGTGAGATTGACAATTAAAACAAAATTACTTCCTGATCTATCTGAATATTTACTAAACAGGATATGTTTGGCTATGCTCTACGCCATCCGAAAGTGCCTGCGAGCAATGGCAGAATGAACCACGCTGGCTTCACACCCCTCACACTGGCATGCCAGCTCGGTCGAGCTTCCGTCTTCCGGGAGATGTTAGAACTTTCCTCTAGAGAGTTCTGGAGATATTCCAACATTACCTGCTCCGCTTATCCGTTGAATGCTCTTGACACGTTATTGCCCGATGGAAAGACAAGTAAGAAAAATAATAAACTAAGTCTTTAGAGTGTAAGAATAAACAGCAAGCCATGGTGACATATGGAAAGCAATCGACGCCGGCTGTACGATATGTTGTACACATATCAAAGGCTTATTTTTGGTGGGTTCCAATTGCGTATCCGCTCGAAAATATCTCTGAAGATAGTTGGTTGTGCATAAAAAGAAGTTTAAGGAAAAACGCACCGTACTTAATCATCACTCCTTCAGACCTGCCGTCTGTTAAGGAGTGATGATTCAGTACGGTGCATTTTTGTGGCTATGCAACTTTCTTGTGGCGAGCTGAGCGGAAATGGAATCCAGCGGATGAAATTATTTCATACAATTCCCCGGAGCGATCCCCATAGTAGAAGCGAGTTAAAATGCTGATAGATCAGATATCTCCCCCATATGCTAAAGAATCTAACTCATCGGTGAGATCTTGGACATAAACGATTCGAACCGCCTGAAATTGTATAAGTTCAAGAAGATGACCTTGATACAGGGTGGCCCAGGCAATAAATTACAAGAGTATTATGTATGTAGTGTACTATATTATGTTTTTTAGACTGGAATTCAGCGTTATTCATAATATTGAATGGTACCAAGCAAGAGCATCTGAACATGTTAGACGGTGGTATTATACAAAGGCTGCTTGAGGAGAAGTGGAAAACGTTTGCGAGGGTAAGTTACCATAGTTATATAGGAATAGATTATTTCTATACTGAATATATTTTATATAATTACATAATAATATATTTATGATATATATAATTTATATCCGTGCGTTACCTTTGAAACAATTAGGCTACACTGAAAATCATCCTCTTTTTCATAGCCTATTTCATAATCCATACTGCAGTATAGGTAACCACAATATACTGAGGTTAGACCGATTATTATGACTTGTATTTTAGTTTTTTTTTCTTTTCCTATTAGATTTGTTTGTAATAATTTTAGTTTTGTTTGTTATATAATACTTTTATACATAGAATATATACATAGAATAGTAAATAATCTTTATAATATTTTTTTTATTTATTTTTTATATGTATATTCTTTTTTAACTTTTTTGTGGATTATGTAATAAAGTTTTCTTTCATTCTTAATATTATTTAAACATAAAAATGTAGGCACATATTACTAAAAAAAATAAAAGATTACGAACTTCTTTCGTAGTCTTTTATTTCCTTCTTCCCTTCCCATTAAATCCTTTTGTCCCTCCGATTACTGTCATCCAATGCTGACGTAGGACGTAGGCGGGGGGAGGGGACAGGTTACCTCCTAGCTACGGTCTTGTCTTGAGTCTTGGATGCTCTTGATAAACTTCCTATCTCTACTTCTTCCATAAAAAGAGTGATCATAAGAAATGGAACGAATTCTATTGTCAAAAAGATAAGTTGAATTTGAATATCTTTGATCATAGGAATATACTTGCCTTACTATTTATTCTCTTTACAGCAAAAGTTTCTCAAACGTCTTATGATCTTCATGCTTCATCTACTACTGCTGTCAATATCGGTGTACTTAAGGCACAGTAGCGCCGAGGCGGACGCAAACCCAGACTGGGGGTTGGAAATAACCGATGCAAGAAGCGGGATACGATTGGCGAGTGAATTGGGAACCATTCTCAGCACTTTATGCTACATCATACTGCAACAAGGTGATGAGATTAAAAATCAAGGTGTTGCGGCGTATTTTAAGCAATTGGTGAGTTGTTCTTTATAAGGTCGAACTACTTTTTGACGAGAGCAGTACAATTGGTTAAACCGTTCCATATCAACGATATCGTAAATGGTACACGTTTGAACTATAAATGGAGCCACTCTAAACACGCTCACGGATTGATGATATATATCAGTCTCTAGTCAAAACATCAAGTTCCCTGAACTCCTGCGAATGTGCTAATAAAAAATCGTCACGGGAAGTGGTAGGGCAAGACCAAAATTTTGTGTAAGTAAGATAAATTATACGAAACCGATTTGGGAAGCGATGTCCAAAATATGATATACCCACATATCTTAATAAATATATAAATATGTACCTATCCTCCTTTGTATTATTGTTTTAGATACACGAACCGGCCAAATTTATATTCTTGGCATCAAATTTACTCCTACTAGCGTGCATCCCCGCAAGGCTCAGTAGACAGACAATGATAGAAGAAGCGATACTCATCTTCGTGCTGCCCGGTTCTTGGTTTTTACTGATGTTCTTCGCCGGGTGAGTTTCGCTGTGTACTAAGCGGCAACTTCGCTAATTACTTGGTAAATTTCTTTATAAGCTGAGAGAAAATGTATAACAAGCCTAACACTTTTCCCCTTCGATATTCCTTCTTGTAAACGAACAAGCGAGTCACCTGATGATAAGTAACCAGTGACGCCCATGAATGAACATCTGCAATATTAAGGGCACTGTGGTATGTTGCCTGCCTTAATGATTTGAATACTGGGAGAAGAGGAAGGATTTAATGGAAGGGTAAAAAGCACAAAACCGTGTATCCCTTACGCATATAATATCTACCTAAAATTAAAATTATTTTTAAATTTTATTAATGAAGGAAGAAAATGGAAAGAAACAACACCATGTGGACAGCACGGCTTCATATTTTAAATATTGATTCTTTATATTCAAGTGAGTAAAAAACATGGAGTTCCTTTGCTCTTCCCTTACTTTTTTAGTCATTGCTTCTTTCTTCCTCTCCCATTATTCACATTCCCCTTGAGATGGCAATGAGCGGCGACGGGTGATCAGGTCGCTTAATTGCCGAGGAATAGAAAATAAGGAAATCTACTTAATACCTTTTCAGTATCCTACAACACTGCCATCATTAGGCATTGTTACAACGCCCATAAAGCGTTTATTTATGTTTTATGTACAGGGCAGTAAAACTAACTGGGCCCTTCGTTACAATGATATACAGCATGATCACAGGCGATATGTTCACCTTCGGTATCATCTACAGCATTGTGCTCTTCGGCTTCTCGCAATCGTTCTATTTCCTTTATAAAGGTACGTTTCCTCAAAGTGGACGTTTGTGCAAAGATTATTTTAGTGCAGCGTTTCCGAACCTTTTTGTGATTCGAATTTATTAGAATCACGAATCAAAAGAAGGTTCGACTTTTTGATTCGTGATTTTTTGATTCGTGTAATATTCTAAAAATAAAAGAAAAGAAGCAACCGCTTTAGATATTTTGATTTGCAATACTCACAGGATTATTTAACTCTCATAGGTGTATTCATGTTTATTTGATTTTAACCCATTGAATTCAAAATATGAGATATCTTTTTGTATGCATATATACCAAAACTGTCAACTACCGGATATCTTCTAGTTTGCGCTTCAAGTACAATTGTTCATATTTTTTTTATTACGTACGAATGCTATTTCAATACGAAATCTGTCATCATCATCGTTATTATCATGGTCATTATTAATAGCCTGCGGCAGTTCACTGCTGACATAAGCCTCCCCCAAAAAGTGCTACCTAGCCCTATCTACACCTAGCTCCATGCATCCAGTCTGGATGCCGCCCTATACAGCTCGTTGGACTTTTTATTAGTGTTATTAAATTTTGGAAATTTCCATATTTTATTTATTATAAAACCTCGGCGCTAAAGGTAAAACGCTCTAAATATTCCTGGTATTCATGAGGTATGTTAATGAGATGATAAATGCTGTTTTTGAGGCTGGAAGGAGAGGCTGGAGGCTGAAGTTCTTATTATTATTGTATTTGGGTCTTTTTATTTTGATTTTTGTGTTGATTTCCTATATAGCATCGCACTCAAGCTTCGAGCTAACGATTTATTTGCCTCAGCAGCATTTCACTGTACGGCTTTTTTTTCCATGCACTTACACGGTTTATAATTTTTATTTTGTCCCCGAACCCCAGGTGTGGAAACCCTGCTTTAGTGTACGCAATCTACAATACAAATCTAATTGACAGGCTATCCCAACGTCCAGTCAACATTGTACTCAAGCTATCCCAGTACCTGGATGGCACTATTCCAGATAACTCTGGGAGATTACAGTGTGAGTCAATTAAAATTTTTTAATCGAATCAACAACAGTTAGCGCAAGTGATATTCCGATCTGAAAACTACATTTACATTTTACAATAAATTGTAGTTTATATCTGGATTTGAACTGAAAACCATTGCCTCAGTCAGGTACTCTGCTGTACTATAAATGTACAGGTAAAAAAAGAGGAAATCCGCGGAGTTCCTTTCGCTGTTTCTTCTCCCTTCTGAGGAATCCCTTTACGAAAAGGTGTAAAGTTTGATTATAAGCGGACCGATGTTTAATTAATATAGTATATAATAATTAGTAATTTAAAATAAACAAAGAATTTGAATTTATAATAAATTATTATACTTAGTTAAAATTAAGTACATTTACTTCAAATCTCTGCCTCGCTAATTCATCTTCCTTCTACTTAATATACAGACAAACATTTTATAGTATTCAGATCTGGGTTTAACAACGTACCCCAACTTGGCGAAGACTGTGTTCGCGCTGTTCATGGTGTTCGTTCCTATCCTCCTGCTGAACATGCTCATCGCAATGATGGGCAACACATATGCCCACGTCATCGAACAATCCGAGAAGGAGTGGGTGAAACAGGTACATTAAAAATGTCTTTTACTTGTTGTTAAAATTATATGATTTCCTGGTACCTTATTACAGGATAGAAAGGCAAATGAGCAAGCGTGTAGATGGAAATCAATCAATGCCGTCCATGGACATAAGCAACGCTGAAGGTTGACACTTTGCTTAAATGTCGGCAACGCTTCCGCACTGCCTATGGCGCTGCGGAAGTCTATGGGCGGCGTTGATTGCTTTCCATCAGGTGACATGTCTGCTCGTTTGTTTTCCTATCCCATAAAAAAAATGTTGTGGATTTTGTAAATAAATAAAAAAAATTATAAGATGTTTCATTATTTTAGTGGGCGAAAATAGTAGTGGCTTTGGAGCAGTCAGTAGCGCAAGACGACGCACATCGCTACCTACAGGAGTACTCCATCGGGTTGGGTCCATCCGACGACCCACGTTACGAGCAAAGGGCTGTAATGGTAATCAAGAGCAAAGCCAAGACGCGTGCGAAACAGCGTAAAGGAGCTCTTACCAATTGGAAGGTTTTTATTTTATTAAGAAAAAAAGACTAGCAACATTTTGCTATTACTAGATTTCTTGTAAACCACTCCAATTAAACCAATAATGCTTTTTTCAGCCCAGCCCCTACAGGAACAGACGTTAAACCACCACGCTTGTCCAATGCGGATTGACGGGGTTACCAGACTCGGAATAAATATCTGTTAGTCATACGTATATTTATTCCGATACGAGGATCAAGCCCCATTGACTCTGTGGGCAGGAGGCCCCTGAGGATGTAACTGGCTGGTTTTAATACCGTATTAAATGTGACAATCTGAAGATGCAATAAATAAAAAATTATACCTAAAAAAGAATATTTTCCTTTATATGAACAATAGGAAAATACTTTTGCCCCGACCTAATGTATTTATCTTAATACGCGAAAATTGACTTCAAATACGGTAACTTCGCCAATGAGCCAATTAGGTCGATCTCACTCTTTATAATAATGTTGCCAGATAAAGTTTTAATTACATATTTATATATTTACAACAGCGTGTGGGTAAAGTGACCATTGCTGAATTAAGGCGTCGTGGGATCAGTGGAGAAGAATTGAGAAGGCTTATGTGGGGACGTGTCTCCATATCGACTCCAACCAAGGCGCCGCTACCGTGAGTCTCTTAAAAATTCGTATTTCTTATTTTTGGTTATTATTATAATATATCAGTCATGAAATATAAGTACAGTGGGAAGAAGTAGAAGAGAAAGTAAGCATAATTGGGTATTTTGAACGTCATGAAAATTGAAATTCAATCATCACAGAAGGATAGGAAGGGAAAAGGGGAAGTGGAAGTGGAAGACCAAGAAGAAAGCTTACAAGCCAATTAAAGAAAAAGCAAAGATAAAGAAGCAAAGAAAATTGAAGGAATCTTTCCTTCAATTTTTTATTAAATTAGACAAAATAGAAATTGTTATATCTGTCTAGATGTTAAAGAAAAAATATATATTATTAGTAAATTTATTGCCAAAAAGTTTTTTATCCTAGCAATACTGAAGAGAATGTACCATAACAATAATAATAATTAATACCTACCATTATGATACCTAATAATTATATTGTAATAACGAATATCAGAAAAATGCCACCACCTCCAGACTGCGTCACCGCCGCCGAGGCAGCTCTGAGTGGCGAAGTGGGTAATGGAGTTGGAACAGCCCTGTCTTCAGCACTTAACGTTATGGCCTTTACACATGAACTCGATCTTGCAGCCGGTGAGCAACGACGTAGATATGTTTCAATATATTATGTATTAATAGCTGCCCGCTCGGCTTCGCATGCATGAAAAAAATAAAACACAATCGTCCATTTTCTTATCACGATAAACCTCGTCGACAAAACCAAAACACACGAAACCTCAGAGGAAAAACGGCACGAAGCACAGAAACAATGTTTTACTTTTGGAATACAAAAGAAACGGTAATTAAATAAGAATGAATGTCAATCTATCAATATTGTCATTTATTTTGTTAATCATAGCTTCTTTTTTTAATCATAGTTAATTTAGTATTTTCGTAAATACGAAATCCAGTGCTTAGATTAGCGATGTTTTGCATTGAGCGTTTTTAGTTCCGTATTGAGCGAGTGAAACCTCAGGAATCCCCTTTTCTTGGCTTCCATACCTCCATGCACGTGTTGCTTTGTTTGCTGATCGTGACTTGTTTTGAATTTATTTACATAATAATACAACTGTTTCAACACCTAAGAACTATATTTTTTGCGGCCCGCGACACGAAAAGTAACTCATGTTTGTGGCTCCTACAAAAAAGAATTTGAGTACCACTGTATGTTAATGGTGGTATGCGTGGATACTTTAATTCTCATTCTTTTTAAGGACACGAAGCGTCACACAAGCAAACCCCACCTGACTTGTTGGTTAATGGGAAGACACCAAGCGCTATACCTGGCATAACCACACGGGCATCACCGAACCAACTAGCAGTTCCAACAAACGAACAAACAACTTCTTTAACCCGACCAGCGGCAATTGCTAAAAATAATTTAGAGATGAAAAGTCTACAGACTACTACGGAAGGCGTGGGTTTGAATGCTCAGAACATAGCACATGTGCCTCCTGCTCAAATGGGTCCGCTACTAGGTGTAACTCCTCAAGAAAGTCCAACAGAATCTTCAAGTGCAAAGGCAATTCGTAAGTAGTCTTATTGGCGAAAACGTTTAGACAGAACCGTCTGAGGTGATTCAGGGGTTTACAACGTTTCCTTTTAAAACATTTTAAATCTATTTATTAATACGCAAAGAAAAAATACTGTAAACCCTTTTTATGTAAATTTCGTGCACGGAGGACTGTAAAAGTTGATATAGTTACAGATCATATAGAGTCGGAGTACAATAAGTAAAGTATAATTAAAAAAATGAGTGAATTACTGTTGAATTTTGTCCACGAGACTACTAGTTTTATAAATTATTTTATCACAATTTTTTTACAGCAAATGTCTTAGTATTGCAGATGTCCATATCCATAACTACATAACCGCATGCTCGTTTGTTGTTATAAAAAAGTAAATATCATTAGTGATTAAACAAAATGTTATGAAGCATAGTATTAAAGATGATCCTTTTTTCAAAAACGGATCATCTTTAATACTTAAATATGCTTCATAACTTTGTTTTGTTCCATCGAATAGGGATGTTATCTGTACTCAAATGAAAATATAATTTTGACGCGAAACTGTAGTTTCCATGATATAAATGCTAAAAAACAATATTTTCAAGGAAATCAATTTTTATTTAGTAATCATAATCATATTTAGCAATCTCAAGTCACGTGATGGCAAAGACATTTCGTCACTTGTTCACAGGGCCGTCTTAAGCATATTCCGCGCCGGGGTGCGGGTAATCAGCCCGCGCCCTGCATTTGACATTTAATGAGTTTAGAGATCAATAAAATTTCCAATTGCTAGCATTTGGCGCCCCCTAGGAACCCGTGTCCGGGTGCGGCTACACCCCTTAAACTCCCGGATAAAGACGGCCCTGCTTGTTCACAAACCACGTGACCTACTGGCGTTTTGGAGCGAAATAAATAACGGAATTTAATATATAGCATAGGTATTTATTCGTAAATTAGGATATATATAAAGTATTTAAAAATATATGATTTTTTAAAGCCACTGTCGCTGAGGAGACATTCAGAGACTATCTGCTTGAACTCATCATTTTGGAAGAAAAAACTGGTGCAGGGAATCCAGAATTGAAGAATTTGGCTGTACAGGCAGCAGACCTGAAGCACATTCCTGTAATTGACATTAATACAAGTGTAAGTATCATTGAGATATATTTATATATTTCTTTTGGTTTTTTGTGAGGTTTACTACAAATGAAGACAAATTCAATTTTGTGATGTTTAATCCTTACAATGTCTTGATTATGTTTAAAATTCTATATAATGGATCTTAATCAAACACAGAAACAACAGAAAAAGTAAAAATCTACGAAATATAAGCTCATCAAAACATTTCTAAAGAAATGTGGTTTATGGCACAATGATAAATAGACTGATGAAAATATTCATGGAGAAGAAGTAATATATTATTTAGCCTTTTAAGCAACTTAAATTTGGTTTCCATAACTAACGCTTAATTAAAATTGCTTTTAAAAAAACCTTCAGCATAAATACTTATTCCTTTATATATATATAGGTTTACTCTCGACTTTTGCATTTCTCGAAAACGCGTGGTGTCTATAATTAAAAAGACGATTTCCCACGTTTAATGGAACTGGAATTTGCGCAGGTGATTTTCAAATCACACTGCTCTTTGGTTATTAGTTATTAAATATTCAATTTTAAATTTTTATAATATTTTATTAACTTATGTTTACTAGACGGTCGCAAAGTCGGCGCGTAAAATGGTGGCAGGTGCTGTTTCTGGCTTGTTCGGTGTGGCGGCTGACGCCCCAGCCCCAGAGTCGGGTTGGCGTCGCGAGAGACAAGACCAGAGTGACAGTGATCCCATATCTGGTAATAAGCTCTGTTTTAGTGATATAATTAAAAAAATATCTAGTATAATCTATATCAATCTTTTGCTAAACTATGAATTCATGAAAACGAATATGTTCTAAGACAGGTTTGATTTAAGAATTTATTCAATATCAGGAAAAAAATATTCCAAAATTGTGCAAAAATTACCTACTCCCGAGGTGCATGCACCTATTACAACAAATATGTTGATAATATTTAAATAAAAATAATATGTTGCCCTGAAACGGTAGTTCCACATTTTTCTTTATTTTTAATGAATTTAATTTTTATTTAATTATGATAATATAACTCTCAAGCTCCATGATGGCAAACGCCAAAGTGGATTACGTCACTTGTTCACAAACCACGGGACCAACATTGGCTATATTAGGTACTTAAACACATTCCCAAAAAATTCGACAGCTTTATTGTTATATATTGATATTTTTAATAAATCTCGCGTAGTTGTTACGAATTGTGTGATATAAATGTTTTGAAATATATTCCTTAGTTCATATATTAATAACTAGATGACCCAGTGAACATTGTTTCACCTACAATTTATTTAATTCAAATTAACGAAAAAGATAGTCCCTGGTAGGCTTATGTTCTCCTGGTATGTTAGTACTTAGGTATTCAACAGATTTCAAAATCGCACAAAAAGAAAAACGAGTTTTGTATAACAACAACACAATAAGGCCGTCACGAACGACATCTATTGAAAGTAATAGGAAGAAAACGAATTTTTTATTTTTCAAGTTCTTTTTTTCTGTTTTCCCTATATTTTTTATTCGTAAACCTTACCTGTATTATAGCGAACAAAATAAAAAAAATATTCATATCGGTCGAGCCGTTTTTAAGTTTTAGTAAGACTAACAAAATATTGTAGCTCTCCATGTATGGGATAATAATAATGTTTATATAAATGGGTAATTTAAAATACTTTTTAGTGCGTAATTAGTGCTAAATTAATATTCAAATTGTAATGATTGATGGAACTTGAAGATAGTTTATATCAGCTATACTCAACCAGCGGCCCTCCGAGCTTTTGTGATTGGGCCATCGGGTGTTACTTTATTTTAAACTACAGGGTGTCTCACGGCAGAGTTAGAATTTTAAATTTGAATATTTAAAAAACCGTTGCAAGTAAGCGCGGGGGTAGGAGCGCAGTAGATTAGTCGTTCGTGCGGATTCGTTAGTCACGATGTCGCAGTGGTCGAGTGAGCACCGCGCGGTCGCTATCGAAGCGTTTTTGAAAGGTGGAGGTACGTTGTGGCTCGGAGACAGTTTTGTTCTCACTACAATACAATTCTCAGACTTTTACGCGATGGCCCGAAAATTTGATTTGTAAATGTATTATCAAGTTTCGAGCTACCGGGTCCGCTATAAATCAACCGCGTCCGGGCCCAAGCAGAACTTCAAGGACGGAAGAAACAATAAACGAAGTCGCAGCTAGCGTTCGTCGCAATCCACGCTTGTCAATACGCAAAAGAGCGGCGGCTTTAAACGTCACCAAATCAACCGTAGAGCGAATTTCAAAACGTATGTATTTTGAATTTCGTATTCATATGAAAAATTGCGAGCTATTATTGAGACGTCTGTTTGTAATTATCACAGCAGCACATTATTTTAGTGTTTTCGTAAACACGACAAATCAAGTGTTTGGATTAGCGACGATTTGCATTGGGCATCTTTTGTTCCGGTTCGAGTGAGTGAGACCGCTGGAATCTTGTCTTCCATACTACATGGACGTCAGGCCATGACTTGCTTGAGTTTTTGTTTGCGACCCGACCACGAATAACGTGTTTGTGGCCCCCGTGAAAAAAAGGTTGAGAACCACTGGTTTATATAATTTTGTTTATGTAATGACTGTGTTGGGTTGATGAAATAAAAAAAAATATTCAGGCGTGGAATAGATTAAATCCAATAACTAATAAACAAAAAAATTATAGAATCTGTGCTGCTTGGGCGAGCTTCCAGGGCTCGTCGGGCACGCTCCGCATCTCGACGTGCCGCGCCCCCGCCACCGCATTTATACGTACCTGCCAGGTACAGCCTTCGTGAATGTATAGAAACGAACAATTTTATACGTTAACTCTTAAGCCGGCAATACATGTTGGCCGAGCTTAGGCCAACGCGAGCGTAGGAAAATTATTACAAGGCAAATAAACTATCAGTTCAGGAATGCAAGGGAGCATACCTGAACCTTCTGCTCCAACTGTCAACCTCACCTGCACGCGGTGGCACAAACCAACGAGGCAATGACGACCGATCGATGGCGGTATAACCATCGCACAAAAACCCAGGCCAAAGTAACTCAGGCCCGTAACGGGCAGCGGCGTTACCGGTGCGACGCGTCTGGCTCCGCGGTCGCCAACCCACCTGCCCAGTGTGGCGACTACGGGCAAACACCCCATGGAGCACACCAAGAAACCACGGTCCCTAGTTCCCGGTTGCCCCATTATTCCTGGCCAAGGTAGCGGTCATAGTTACGATGGGGTGGGGGGTGCGAAGAATCCCCGGGAGAGGTTAGGCTACCGACACAAACTGGACCTGGCGACGTACAATGGACGAAGTCTGCGGCACGACGAGCACGTACACGAACTCGTGGTAGAGCTGGAAAAGATAAGATGGCACATTGTTGGACTAAGCGAAGTCCGTAGACAGGGGGAGGACACGCTGGTCCTGCAATCTGGCCATCTGCTCTACTACCGAGAGGGACATAGTCTTTCCCAAGGTGGCGTGGGATTCCTCGTCAACAAAGTCCTCATCGACAACATTGAAGAAATATCCAGTGTGTCGGCGAGGGTTGCGTACCTTGTACTCCGGCTATCGAATAGATATAGTCTAAAGGTAGTGCAGGCATACGCGCCCACGTCAGCACACCCGGATGTGGAAGTAGAGGCTATGTATGAAGACATAGCCAAGGCCTTACATAATACCACAAAGGCCCACTTCAATGTTGTCATGGGGGACTTCAATGCCAAAGTAGGGCTGCAAACAGGAATCGAATCGATTATGGGACCACATGGTTTTGGACAGAAGAACCACAAGGGGCAAATGCTGGTCAACTTCCTGGAGAAAGAGGGCAAACAATACGCTTCTCATGCACCACAACCTGAACCCGTTTACAATGATCCCAGAGCCACGCTTTCCCGCCACTACACCGACGAGCTGCCAGATATTGCCCTCGAGGAGATGGAGTTGGCCCTCGGACAACTTAAAAATGGAAAAGCCCCGGGCGAAGACAAGATTTCTGTGGAGCTCTTAAAAGCAGGAGGTCGACCCGTGCTTAAAGAGCTCTGCAGAATATTCAATTCTGTCGTGCAGAATGGGACAAGTCCTCGGGCATGGAACAGGAGCATAGTCGTCTTATTCCACAAAAAAAGGGATAAGACGCTACTCAGCAACTATAGGCCCATCTCGCTCCTGAGCCATGTCTATAAGTTGTTTTCGAGGGTCATCACCAATCGACTCGCACGAAGACTTGACGAGTTTCAACCCCCAGAGCAGGCTGGGTTTCGAGGAGGATTCGGCACCATAGACCACATTCACACAGTGCGGCAAATTATACAGAAAACAAACGAGTATAATCAGCCCCTGTGCTTAGCGTTTGTGGATTATGAGAAGGCCTTTGACTCCATTGAGACCTGGGCTGTCATGGAAGCCTTGCAGCGGTGCCAGGTAGATCATCGATACATCGAGGTATTGAGATGTCTTTACAATGCCGCCACGATGTCCGTTCGAGTACAGGGCAGTCAAACAAAACAAATCCAGTTGTATCGCGGGGTAAGACAGGGGTATGTTATATCCCCGAAACTGTTCATTAATTCACTGGAAGACGTTTTCAAGACGCTAGACTGGAAAGGACGAGGCATAAACGTAAACGGTAAGTACATCTCACACCTGCGTTTTGCCGATGATATCGTGATCTTGGCAGAATCGCTAGAGGAACTGCAAGGGATGCTGAACAGCCTAAATGAATCCTCTCGACGAATCGGTTTGACCATGAACTTTGATAAAACTAAAGTCATGGTCAATGATCATTTGGATCCACAACCGACCGTCGTCAGTGGTAAAACATTCGAAGTTGTCCAGGAGTATATCTACCTCGGGCAAGTCTTGCAATTGGGTGGAGACAACTTCGAGAAAAAAGCCGATAGAAGGATTCAGTTAGGCTGGGCAGCATTTAGGAAACTCCGTCCGGTCTTCTCGTCGCCCATACCTCAGAGCCTGAAGACGAAAGTCTTCGACCAGTGTGTCCTACCCGTACTCTTCTACGGCGCCGAAACGTGGACGCTGACAGTCCGTCTGCTTCATAAGCTTAGACTCACTCAGAGAGCTATGGAGAGAGCTATGCTCGGATTTTCTCTGGTAGATATGTTTCGGAATGAACAAATCCGCCAGAGAACTAAAGTCACCGACATAGCCTTTCGAATTAGCAAACTTAAGTGGCAATGGGCTGGTCACATTTGTCGGAGATCCGACGATCGTTGGAGCAGACGAGTGCTGGAGTGGAGACCGCGTCTCGGTAAACGTAGTGTGGGACGCCCCCCGGCTAGATGGTGCGACGATCTGCGCAGGGCGGCTGGCAAAAACTAGATGCGTGTAGACGAAGATCGGGCTAGGTGGCGCTCCATGGGGGAGGCCTATGTTTAGCAGTGGACTGCCGCAGGCTGCTGATGAAATAAACTATCTAAAAGTTAGGCAAGTTTGCGGGCAGCCGCGTAATGGCGGACGGAAAAATGTGTCAACACTATTGATCGAGCGCACGGGAGCACCGTTGATTCGTGTAGAAAAACTTACACCGATCCGAAGTGAAACAAGTGATATCGCAAATCACTTGCGATCACTTGTTTCACTTCGGATCGGTGCGTGCGAGTGTCGTGGCAAGCTACGTCAAATGAGTTCTATACTTGTTGGCGCTTGCCTACGCTTGCCCAACTATTATATATTAACTAGACAATCGAAATCAAGCGATGCAAAACGAGGCAAATATGGTGCTATACGTTGGTATCTCTCACGTACCCGGTCGGTTCTTACCCCCTAGACCCTAAAGTCTAAGGGACTATAGTTACAAGTTTAACGTAGCGTGATGACGAAATTAAAATCGGCACACACGTGTACCTCCGACACGGTGTCGAGCCGATGGACTCTGCGATTTGCGCAGATTCCGAAATATATTTTACCATCCACCAGCACTAACATCTTCGAATCAAATAATACGTTGGTATTGGCGTTCGCTTGCCAACGTTCGGCCAACATATATTGTCGTGTATATATATATATATATATATATAGAATATAAACAAAATATATTTGATAATTATTAAAAGTATGTGTTCGCAAAATGCTGGCAACTCTACTGTGATGCCTCCGGTGTTGTAGATGTCTATAGGTGGTGGTGATCACTTACCATCAGGTGACTCGCATCCTCGTTTGCCTGCTCTGCTATAAAAGAAACACAGTATTTTATTTTACTTAGTATTAAATATATCTACTTAAGTTATGTTTAGTAACGGATCTTCAACACTTCTTTTAACGCATCTTAACATTGCGGACTAGTTTTTATGCAATAACAAGTATTATGACTTTTCCCGCCAACTCACATCAGTGAAGTTGTGTTTTATTGCATTTTCATAATCTTTTATCAGTCATATTGTTTAATTATGGTGGTGTATTATACAATATAGTTCGATTAAGGCGCATAAGTGATATGAAATAAATGCGTGTATCGTAACTTTTTAAGTTGACTGAAAAAATCCATAAGTTTTGGTAAAATAGCCACCATTTTATCAAGACGTAACGTGACAAGCTGACTAGTTACATTTTTAAAGATTTGATACTATTATTATTTACTTGACACTGGCATAATAGTTATAACCAATAGCCATCAAAGAAAAGAAAAGAAAACAAGTATTATAGTGCAATATTCATAGTTATACCGAAACACCGAATGAACATTTTCAATTAAATAATTTATACACCCCTTTGCAAAAAAGCGGGCGGTTCTAATTTTTCTACATTCTTGATAATAATTTAGTTCTAAAGAGGTTTTAATAGCTTAACTATATTACTGGCACTTAATAAAGTCAAGGAATGAAAAAAGTTAATTACGAATTCGAAGCTTTTTAAAAAATATTCCCTTTTCTAGTTTTTGACTTTTTACTTACTTTTTGCGGGTTTATTGTTTAGAAGGTTATCAGGCAAATATAACTAACTTCTTGTTATTTTTAGTAGAATAATTTATGTTTGTCGCATCATCTGCCTTATTGTGGCTTAAAACAGATATCTTTGTGCCTATTGTAATGGCCGAAAAAGCAATAAGAGCTAGTAAAATTATTGATTACAATACGGCCAAGACGATTACATGTTGTAATTGCTGCAAGGCGAGGTCATACTCGTTATAAATTTTCATTTTTTTTGTCTTTTTTTTTAAAGTACTATAAAAATACTCGTAGCCTTAATTTCACTATACCCGTAAAAATGTCCATTTTCACACGGATTTCTGTTTATACTGACTAAATACCGAATCTAGGATTTAAGTGTTAATAAAATATTCTAAAAAAGCAAAAAGTAATTTCTAGTCATCTCAGCTAGTGACATAATAAAAATATTAATATTATCCATAGAAAAGCCAATGACTGTACGGTGCCCGATTTTTTGCAAAGGGATTTATTATAATTTAATAATTTATATTACAAGATCATATTAAATAATCTGCAGGTCGATGTATTTAGTGGCATCGGAGAGCAGTGCGGTTGAGAGTGATGTGCCTTTGGAAGATAATTTGAGTACAGAGAACAACTCGTAAGTACACAGTTTAATGTAAGTATGTATAAATAATACAGATATGCTATTTGCAATACTTTTCAATTATTCATTTATAACTTTGTAAGTGCCACGAAACATTTTTTTTATGGGATAGGAAGGTAAACGAGCAAGCGCGTCGCCTGATGAGAAGCAATCAACACCGCCCATAGACAACCGCGACACCGCAGGAGTCGCGGAAGCGTTGCCGGCCTTTTGGGTATGTGTAGGCTTGTTTTTTTAAGGTGCCAATGTCGTATCATTGTATAGAAACTTAAAAATAAAAAACAAATAAAGATAGTCGCTTGGGGTTCAAACGTTTGACTCTTATACAATAATACAAAAGAAACAAAATGATTGCCACAAACCAAATGCGCTTCATCTGTAGAAAAAGGTACATTGTCCACCTGATATTTATTCAAATACTTTAGTTCATAACCCTGAACCCTCTGCTAGCAACCTAGGGTGTGACAAAATTTTGCGTAGATGTGAATAATTGAAAATGAAATACGGATACAATAAAATTATAAATACGAAATTGAAAAAAATACGTAGTACATCTATATAGGGATTGGGGCATCTGCGGAAATCAAGCTTTCTTCTTTTCAACACATTTAGGATTTATTTACTTCACACATGTACATATCGTACCTTAGAATCCGCCATACTCCTTGTTCTTTTCTAAACCAATCAGCGCGCTTTATTTAAAACATATTATCTCTTCCGCATCTCTTCTATGCTAATGAACTATCTCATTCACACTTCTCTCCGTTTCACATCCTACATATTTTTTTTATTTGAATGATATAAAAACAGAAACTATTAAAGTTTCTTCATAAATATTAAAAGCTGATAACCGAAGTCATTTTTTTTTCAGGGGAATTGGCGGTCGACGAGATGAGGCAAGGCACATGAAAGCAGCCCGTCCTCTTTGTATACAACAGGCTACTGGACAAGTACAAGTGGAACACTCGTTATTTGTCGAGGGTTTGTGTTTGAGTTTATAATTATAATGAAATAAAATTATTATGTCTATAATTTTGTTATAGTGGATCAAAGTTTACATAAGATTTAGACGTTAGACTCGCGGACGCTAGATCTGCGACCTGCATAAAGTTACTGGAAGAGGGCACACTTTTTCCATAATATTACTCTTTCTATATATCTTTTTATATGTAGTATTACTCTTTGTATGCAAAGAGTAATATTTAAAGATGAGTTAAATACTTTTGTATGGACAAAAACAATGTCTGCACGACCTACGTGCATACAAATATTCCCAAGTCCCAAGTCAGCGTATTATAACTGGTATTTAACCCTCCAATGAGTAGTGTACTTATAAATTTGTGTTATATTGTTTTCTAATTTTTTTTTGGCAATACTTTTACATTTATTTCATATGGCAAAAAATTATTACTTATAAGGTGCAGGAAATGGTATCGATGTGGAGAGCGCTGCACCGCCTAGAGTTGAAAAATCAGAAAAACGGATCCGACCAAAAACCGCTCGTACCCGACGTAACAGGTATTTTAGAAATCAGTTTTTTATGAATATTTAATAAAACCAGAAAACGATCGCCAATATGTATGCGCTTCATCGCATAACCATAACAAGTCTCCTGTAATCAATATGGCGTATCCTTTCCTATCCGATCCAGAGTCGCAGATCCTCTCCCAAAGTACATTTGTAAAACATTTAATAGGCATCTCTCCTATGTTATTGTGGAATAATTTATTCAATTAAAAAATTTTCTTTCATTTTGGTGAGCAGATAATTACAGCAATTGCGACTGGCGATCCAGTACGATGCGTTTATCTCTAGCGGTATTTCCGAATCAATACGAAACATTGGGACGTTCAAAAAAAACCAAGCCTACATTTTTCAGGTTACCGGCCGCTTCTGCACTGCCAATGGCACTACGGAAGTATATGGGAGGCGATTGCTTTCCATCAGGTGACACGCCTGCCTAGTTTGCCTTCCAATCTAAAAAAAAATATAGTAATGTAACGTTACCACGAAAATCGGACTTAAATAATCAGAATATTTATTCGCTTAGATTATTATGTAGCATATACACCATTTATCTAAGAAATATAGACAGTCTGCATTAAAAAAGTATCAATTCAAAAAGCGTGTTGACATTTGCTTTTTTTATTATTTTTTAGTTTTAAGGTTAATAAGTTATGTGCATGAATAGTATTCATTGATCTAGTTTATTTGCAGGGTATCTCCTGTTCCGGAAGTCAACAGTCCTCTTCAACCTTGGGCGACAGCACCATTGTCTCGGCTTTCTCGTCTCATTCACTCAAGTGGTTCGTCGACATCCCTCAATTCGCGTACCTCGCGCGAAAATTCACCAACAAGATATTGACAATGAGTTCAGCCTAAATTAGTAATTATTCACTGCCATTCAATCTATCGACGCTTTCATGGCTAAATGTAGATGTTACGCCACTTTCCTGGATTCCATTCCCGCGTCGAAATAAATATATGTATATACGTATTTATTATCTATAACATCTGAATGTACTGTCTATATGACTGTTCCCACAGAAATCAGGTTATGTGCCCAACATTGGGATATACGGGTTGTAAAAAAATCATCTATTTAACAACGAAGTCTTATCTTGTTAGTGTAATTTTAAATATTTTATAGTTTTGGTAAGTAGAAAATGTGCAAAAATAATAAATAGAAAAGTTCTGATACGAACTGATTAATGAATGATTTAAGGAAATCTTACATTAACATTATTGGAAAAAAAATTTACCTTTAGCTAATTTAAATATATCTTGTTTAACTGCGTTATTTACCAGTTAACCTGCGACGTTAGTATTACCAGCATGATAGCAAAAAGTATATTTATTTCTAATGTACTACCCGCATTTTAAAAAAAAACATTTCACATCTTTTGTGACCTATATTGTATCAATCAATATCAGTCCGCGGCAGTCCACTGCTGAACATAGGCCTCACTCAAGGCGCGCCACTTAGCATGATCTTCGGCTACACGCATTTAGTCTCTGCCAGCCGCCTTGCGCAGATCGTCGCTCCATGTAGCAGGAGGGCGTCCCATACTAAGTTTGCCGAGTCGGGGTCTTCACTCCAGCACTCGTCTACTCCAACGATTGTCGGTTCTCCGACAAACGTGTCCAGCCCACTTCAGTCTGCTTACTTGAAGAGCAGTCGGTGACGCTGATTCTCCGGCGAATTTCTTCATTTCTGTATTGTATACTTAGATTAAAAATAAAAAGTATCAATTAATATGTCAACGCTCTGGGGAAATATCAAAATTGATATCCCCAGCTTCTATCATTGTGACTTTTGGGTATAAATTTTGAAATTTGGCGCCCCTGTCAAGCCCTTAAATTACCGTGGTGGCTCACAACGCTGATAACTTTTTGACTTATATTCTTAAATAAATAATGCAGTACACTTAGCATGTTCAGTATTATATAAGCTACATTCGTTGTATATTATATATGTACTTATATGTTGAAGTTGATAATAATGAATATATATTATGACGCAATTTGTATTGTGTTCAAATAAAACAACGAATGGATTCATACGTTTTATTCTTTTTGTCCTTGTTTTACTTCTCGTTCTGTGAAAATAAGATAATGACGCAAATCAACCATACACACACAGTATAGACATTTTGTTCACACTATAATTAGTACTTCTTACTAATGAATAAATCTAAATAAATAACCAATTACAAATAAATCGTACTGAAAATAAATAAATCATTGACACTTTCATTTAATATATCAAACATATTATGGGGAAATAAAAAATACAAATAAGTTGCACAAGGTCATTAAATAAATTAACACATATAAATAGGCAAAAATATAAAAATTTGAAATATAACAAATATAGTTACGAGATATGGAAGATAAATACAACCCTATAACATTAATTTTGTAGGTGTAGGTTGTTGCATTTAAAGTCATCTTATAAATGAAAGATACTATTACGGTGGTTCATCGTGGATTTCAGTGCTCATTTTTAAGTCCTAATTGCCACACGGGACCATATTATTTTGGTCATATCCGTTTAAGTATGTAACAAAATAGTGAAACATTTTAGGATTTCATATATTTTGGTGTATATCTTTTTTCATCTCTGCCTAGGAAAGGCCCACAATACAGCACTGTGTTAAGAACTTTAAGTATATATGTTGTTGTTGAGACGATAGTCTACTAACCTCTAAGAAGCAATAAAAGAACAAAAGTAGTAATTACTAAAAGAATAACTAATATTATAAAAAGCGCAAATAAAGAAAAAAATACTAAATAGTAAGTGTCCTATTTCCGGTTTAGTTGTACTGTGTACGGTTAACATAACAGATTTATCGTAAATATTGTTAAAGTCAATTTTGTGCATTGTTAATTTTCTTTTATTGATGATAATTATTGAGTTACATACTGAGATGCTATATGTTTTATGCGGCAATGAATTACGTATAAATATAATTAAAAACGCGAAAGGAATTTGCCTATTGTATCCCGGTAGTCACCGTACGAAATAAAGTAACACAGTAAAACAAAAGTGATATCACTTAATGTCAATAATACTATGTGAGGTTGTTTATATTACTATGTGACATTTGTGAAAGTATTAATCAGACTGTAGACTTCATCTGATGTAGGGTAATTTTGGATACCCACATATTTTTTAGTATCTCGCAACGAATGACTACAGTATTAGACTTCTTACACTTGTGACGGTGTTGTACGTGATAACTCAATATGGTCATTACGCCATTTATCATAGTCCTTTGTTGACCACACATTCGTTAATTTTTTATTTGCAGGTATTAATGTCATAAAGTTTAATAAAAAACGACATATTCGGAAAAATAAAGAAATAGTCCGGTCGTATTAGCATAACATAAATAAATCATATAACTATGGAAACCAAAGATTGAACTGAGACTTATATATGTATAATGTGATGAAACCTTATGGAAGTGGAAATAATGTATATAGTTAGTTGCGATGAAAGTGATCACATGACAGAAAATGACGAAGGAGAATCTATAATAATCGCTGTTAAGTTATGCAATTGCTAATTATCAATCATGTACTTCAATAAATTAATATTTGAAGTACATCAACAATCTCTTGTAATGTAGTTGATAACATAAACGCAGTAGATAATTGCCTGCATGATAAATTAAAAAAAAATGTTATACAATGACTTCAGGGGAAGTTCAGAGTACCACGGAACGTGTTAAAAACTACAATGGTGGAGCTAAAAGATAATTATACAAAATTACCTAATACGATCTTCAGTTCCGGTTAATAAAAGTCAAAGGACTGCTGTCATCATCATCTATTAAATACTAGCTACCTGAACTTTTTTTGCAGTTTCCTGTTACAAATAATTTTTAACCTGAATTCTGAATCTATCAATTGTGAACAAATTTTCATAGACCCATCACGCATCTCTAACGTATTTCTTTTTTGGTACAAAATATAGGCAAAAGGAAATATTTTCTTTGAAAATGTATGAAGTTGTCTTCGAGTCGTATGTTGCGTTATTCGTTTATTGATTAGCTATTCAATTGTTATTTCCTTTTATATAGTGCGATGTATAATGTGACCACATATGAGAAAAGTATTAATGAGTTTCATAATAGGTTACTCATCATAAACACGAGACTATCAGTAATATAATCACTTTTCCATTTCAATGCGCAAGTAAGCAAACAAGATTTTCAGTAGTGTTGCCACACGCCGATTTGAAATTTGACACATTTTGTTACGAAAATATTATCTCAATTAGGAAACATGATTACTCTATTTTATTCTATATTTATTTGTAGTTTAATTTTTTTTATTTACATCTGTCAATTCTACTTAAACTTTTGCTTAGCCTGTGCAAATTTTTAAGCAGATATATATTTATTCAATGTTATACTTTCTCTAATGAACTTACCCATCACATTTATATACCACCTTTTAATATTTCTGCTGCTCCAGTCACCTTTCCAGCAAATTCCGTCAAGTTTTAATTCTAATTTATGTTTGGTACAAGTAAAGAAGTTGATTACTCCCACCTTTAAACATAGATCGACAATAGTGAAGAAGAAATGTCAAAGTTGGAATAAAGATGAAATAATTTGATACAGATACACAATTAAATTAGCATCAAAAAAAACATCAACTATCATCATTCATGTCGAAAGGTTAGTAAAGATATTCCTGTCGGCATGTATCTTGAGCGCTGGACAAAAGAGTGGGATTGCTTTGAAGAACACTCGTTGCAAAGAGGCATGTTAACAACATAGAGAATGCATCACAAATAACGGCAATGAGGCGTCGCGCAATATTAGATAAACAAACTGATACGTCCCTTCGTCGTACCTTAGCGCATACCGTATATAAGTCAAGGTCAGCGCTCAAGATCTATGCACACATGTAAAACAATGTCAAAATGCACTTGAGAGATTTAAATGTTGCAATTGGTTAAATATATAGAAACATTAAATTATGATGGCAATGTTGGTTGGGGTGTTTCCATTATAGACACATCTCTTGTCAATTATTGTCATGTTCATTCTCCAAATTGGCTGTGACGTAAGTTTGCTGTGGAAAGCACAAAAGAATATTGCAAATACCAAAACAAGCCTCTATGGAGTATATATATAATGATGAACATTTTGTAATAGTAGCCTTTAGATTGACGCATACAAGAAAAGAACACAATCTTTACAGTACTGTATGTACCATCATAAATTAGTCCTACAAAATGACACAATTATTTATCTATTTAAAGTATGAAGAAATAAACATCAATCATGGTGTAAATTGCTCAGAATGCTATATTAGCAACATAAAAATAACACGAAAAGCACAAGATATATCACAGTGCAAAAATGGAAATATTCTGTAATCATCAAAGACAATGTTTTTCATAGGGTCACTTACCTCTAGGGTCTGTGAAGAGAAGTCATGATTATAAATAAAATGAACACAGATCAATAAACATACACTTTATATCTTAATATTAATACAATGACTCGGGTCTACCCGGTGGAACGAGGCTGCTCCTTCCAAATCCACATGTTAATTGAACAATTTTCAAGGAATGTAGGTCGACTTACATTGCCTCTGTTTCACTTATTACTTTTTCAATACATGCCTAAGTGTCAATTATTATCAAAGTTAGATCGTTATAGATAAAATACATATTCTAATTTATGTAACTATTACGTTTTCGACTTGTTAGTAACCTAAATTATTTTAAGGGCGTTCGCGTTTATGATTTGTCATACAATACCCTATCTTAGATCTAGATATAGCTGTGAATGCGAAGACCTCCAGTTCTAAATCTGCGCTTACATTTAATGAATTAATCACAAATCGAATCTAAACTCATGTCCTCCGTATTCAGTAATGGAAATTACACACAAAAACAATATATGTGTGTGTAGTCTATTCACTCAATATGGTGCATTTACCTCGGTTCGTCCGATGCGGCGAAGTATGCCAACACTTTCGTTTTTCCATTTGTCTCTGTATAGCTCCGTCGTACCTTTCTGTTACATCTTTAAAGGCAGTGTGGCATTCTTTACTTTATACCTGGACAGACTGTCATGACAAACATGAATATCGGCACAACACAGTATGAATCAGGTAAATACAAATTGGAACACGAGCAAGAGATATACACAAAGCATTCAATGAGAATAGACCACACAGCCGTAATTTATAATCAAATATAATATTGTTTAATGGTAAAGTATTGACGCAATCTAAACAGTTTTTACAATGTAATACTTCTTTACACACCCACAAGAAATAAATCTGCGATATGTATAATAATTTTAGTGCTTGTGGAGATTTAGATTATTTATTGCGGGTGATAGGGTACGACTGAACGCGAATTGGCAGCTAGCTAGTCGAAACGGGTCTGCTTATAGTATAATTTATAATCTAAAATGGAGAGGTCTCTTCCTGGATGCCTATGGGCTCGTCCCTTGCGCGCTCTGTAATCAGACAAACAAACAAACATGGCAACATCGCTGGTAATAAAATACGATAATTTTAAGCGTTCTCGAGAGCAGGCAACCCCGGCACTGACGAGCCTACATCTGCAACACTACACACACTACATAATGGTTCAGAACATTTCAAATAGCGTAAAACTACATGTATACATAACTTTATAATATTATACGACCATATAAACCTTTTAAATAGTAAAAAGGAATAATATTAAATTAAAAAAACATATTGCATGCACACTGAAAAGGAGTTTACATAATCAAATCATGCTTAATAATTTATAATTTAAGTCATATAGTAAAAAAAATATGTTCACTTCCATTTACTATCAAATACCCCAATCCCTTTTACATATACACAAAATACTTTAAAACCAAACTAGTTCACAAAACATGCATGTATCGATGGAAAAAAGGGTTTCTTAAATATCAAATAAAAATTATTTATTTACACTTCACGTATTATTGGTGGGTACGTAAAGGTGGACTGTCATGAAGCTAGTAGACATTCTCTGCCAGTCAACCGTTGGGTTAGTGGAAGACGTTTTTATATATGGCAATAAAACGTAATTATTTAAGTGTGCTCAGCGGAAGAGTGGCCCAAGCCCAAGATGAAGTTAAAGGGCCTATCAAATAATAGGCCGCTTTTCCTACGAAAGTAATCAATTAATCGAGGACGTCCACACCCCGCGCAGAGGTGTGGACGTCCTCGATTACTAGTCAACCGCCCGCCGGTCCTAGGTACCGCTATTCCTAGCGGCTTTTGGGCGTCCTTCAACGACTTCGCGTCGTCGAGTTATGGCTGAACCTATTCCTACGTTGGGTCCGTCGCTGGCCCTCTTCTATCGCGGGAGCCAGGAGGCCACAGGAGGATTTCGCGTGGGAGTGGACGTCCCTCAGGTGGGCGAGCGTGAAGGGGAGACGAAAGTAATCATAAATTTGAAATGGAATACGAACATTTATCAACGCCACCTATCAAACACTACCGAAACTAAGTTTTAGGCCAGTATAGTTTTTAAGATCTATAGTCTAGTATACAAAATGTACTTAACTCTGTTTCTGTAAATTTGTGGATTAGGCCACTGTTCTGCTAAGCGACTCATATAATAACACTAACAATTTAATATATTTGCTACAAGGACACTATTTACATTAAAAAATAAAATATTTCAAAGAATGTAGCCCATAAATAGAGTCCCAGTAGAGCTAAATCATATATGTGGTTTTGTACGCCGTTGTGTTCCTTCAATTTTCCTATTTTTTATCGAACGTATTTCCAAACTTTTTGTGTGAAATGTCGTTGATTACCTTTCACTATCGTCTAAGGCTTTTAGAACATCGTCACCTGCAAGATGTGCACCGGGCAGAACAATAACGTTTCGATACATAATTAAATATAATAACAAAATACATACAGCACGATAAAAAACATCATGATACAGCCTCGGTCTTAGTTTATTAACTAACTGCTGATATAATAATGATATGTAGTTAAACATACTGTAATGTTAATAATATATGTATATAAGATTTATTCTACATAAGATTAATACCTACGTGTAATACATTAATTTTAAAAGCGCATAATAGTAATAGCCTAAATTGAATGGTACCACTTGACACAAACCATTTTTATAAAACGAGCATTATTAGTTTACTTAGATATTATGAAAAATTCTAATAATGATAATATTGTGCACGGCTAGGATAGTGAGGTTTCTTTCCTTGGATGCATAATCCTTCGTGTGCTTGGTTTATCCATCATAGCCATCAAGGATTAATAACCTTAGTTATGATATAATTTTATACATTTTGTTTTATTTATATATATAATAATATTGTTATTAAGAGAGAAATATGTAAATAAAGGATAATTATAATAAAAGCCTTTTATTTTGAAATTTCAGAGGAAATCCCTAATCTAAATGCGCCTTTTGGCAAAGGCCTCCGCAAACTAAATAGAAGGATCTATTGCTTCCTATGTTCTGCTACTCTTGTCCAGAATTGCCCTACTGTTACATAGAAGTCATACTCCCATCTCCTCACTGGGCGACGTCTTCTCTTCTTGAAAGTTTTTAGTTAATCTAATATACAAAAATCTCGTGTCACAGTATTTGTTATGAAACTCCTCCGAAATGGATTAACCGATTTTTATGAAATATTATTTTTTTTATTTGGTAGGTCTGAGAATAAGACCTAAACTACTAAGGTGATAAGGGTGGCCCTCCCCAAAAACATATTTTATTTTTTTGGGAAACATGTTTTTAAAATTTTTTCTAGCAAAACAATGTTAGCCGTGTCAACTAGTTTTTATGACTCACGTTTACTGTTGTTGGTGATCCGGGGCTGGTGGGTACGGGTATGGAGCGTATCCCGGGTACATGCCGCCGGGGTATACCGGGTACTGCGCGCCGTACGCAGGCATGGTGGGGACTGCTGGGGCCGGTGATTGCGCTGCCGGGGAGGGCGCCGGAGCACCACTTGACGGAGGTCCGCCGCCGGGAGCACCACCTTGTTGCTGTTGTCGTAACAGTATTTTAATCGTACCAAGTATGAACTCAACACTTCGACGGCGTTTCTAATGTTATTTATTATTTCTTAGATAGATAACTTGTTTTTTTACGTTTTTAAATTAAACATAGCATAAATGTTTCTATGGATGTCGTAGAAGTTACATTTGTTTGTATTGCAAGAATATTTTAAGAAAATATTTTTATTATTTTAAAATGAACTTTAACAATAATTTTCTTGTTATATATATATATATATATATATATATATATATATATATATATATATATATATATATATATATATATTAGGTGTACAAATAAGTTTCCGCGGTTTGTCAAAAGATGGCCCCACCAGAAGGTTATGGAGAAATTGTCAGATGTAAAACGTAATATCCCAAGTTTAGTCATCTGGCAACACCATAACCTTAAAGTACTAGTGATTCCGTATCAGCATCACGTAATTTTTTTTGTGCAAAAATGTCAAGTTTTATTCCGAATAAGCATCATTTGCGGGAACTTTTGATTTACTTCTTTAATGTGAAAAAATCTGCAGCTGAGGCGCATCGATTGCTTCTAGAAGCATATGGTGAAGCTGCTTTAAGTGAGAGAAGTTGTCAGGAATGGTTTCAAAAGTTTAAGAACGGTGAGTTTGACGTTAAAGACAAAGAACGCAGTGGAAGGCCGAAAGTGTACGAAGACATGGAATTAGAAGTACTATTGGAGGAAGATTCGTCCCAAA
Source organism: Baronia brevicornis (assembly GCA_031353405.1). Lineage (NCBI taxonomy): Eukaryota > Metazoa > Arthropoda > Insecta > Lepidoptera > Papilionidae > Baronia > Baronia brevicornis. Next base: position 109,024 of record JASFAT010004037.1, read on the forward strand.
CGTAAAAAGAACTTGCACTTACTCTACAAGTGACTCAACAAGCAATTTCACATCGTTTAAAATCGTTAGGAATGATTCAAAAACAAGGAAATTGGGTTCCATATGAACTAAAGCCGAGAGACGTTGAACGCCGATTATGCATGAGTGAAATGCTGCTTGCCAGGAATAAAAAAAAGAGTTTTTTGCATCGTATAGTCACTGGTGACGAAAAATGGATTCACTACGATAATCCAAAGAAGAGAAAGTCATGGGTTAAGCCCGGCGAACCATCAACATCGACAGCTAAGCCGAATATTCATGGAAAAAAACTTTCTTTTACACGATAATGCTCGTCCACATGTTGCGGCGCCGGTAAAAACATACTTGGAAACACTCAACTGGGAAGTTTTACCCCACCCGCCGTATTCACCAGACTTAGCCCCTTCTGATTATCACCTGTTCCGGTCGATGGCACATGGTCTGTCTGAGCAGCGCTTCACATCATATGAAGACACCAAAAATTGGGTAGATTTGTGGATAGCGTCAAAAGATGAAGAGTTTTTTCGACGGGGTATCCGAATGTTGCCAGAAAGATGGGGAAAAGTAGTGGCAAATGATGGAAAATACTTTGAATAAAACGTAATGTACTATTCCTTTACAATAAATTCCTAATTTTTTATAAAAAACTGCGGAAACTTATTTGTACACCTAATATAACTACGAAAATATATTTAGTGACTGTAGTGTTGGCAGTGTAAAAATATATTGCAGTTCTTGTCTCGAGTGCACTGTCATGCGACTGCACAGCAATGATTCAGTTTTATCGTGGCCGCCATACCAGTAACATGTTGACCGAGCGAAGGCAAACCAACGTGTATAGAACTCATTTGACATAGCTTGCTACAACTAGCCTTTGGACTCACCACGGTTGGCCTAAGCTCGGCCAACATGTATATGTTTATATACTTACGTATGGCTTTATATACAAGGAGAATACAATGACCAACCTTGAGTTTGATCTGGGCCTCAATCGCCTCAGCTTCCTTGATCTTGCCAATGCTGCGGTAGTATTCAGCCCACTGGGCACTGTAATCAGCGCCACCGGCTGCCCCAGCCGCCCCGCCACCTGGCCCCGCTACCGCCCCACCGACGGGGGTGCTTCCTGCGCTGCTAGTTGCCGGTGCTGCTGCATTTACCACATTATAAACATGTTTAAAGGTACTTTTCCGTTAGCCGGGCTCAAGCGAAAAATCCAGCCAAATAATGTAGAAATCCGTCAAATATCTTACAACAAAACTTACCTTTTTATTTCTTATTTATCTCACGTAAAAAAACTTAACCTAACAAGCGAAATAATGTAGAGTTCCGCCAGATTTCTTACAACCATAAGGGGAATGTTCATTTAGAGCCATGTGCTCAATTCTCTGAATTCATTCAAAATAAAGCACGTTTTCCTGTTTATCTTCCATCTTAATTTTTGTTTTAAAATTGATGAATATTTATGATTTATTAGGTTAAGTTGTTTTTTACGTGGGGAAAAGAAAAAGGTTAGATTAAGTTGTAAGAAGTTTGGCGGAATTCTAACATTATTTCGCGATTTTTCGCTTGCGCCCGGCTAACGGAAAAGTATCTATTAATAATAACAATATGAATGTGATATGACAGGTACAAACTTTAGCATTTTATCACGATATAAGGTTACGAGTAAAAGATGAAATGAGATAATCAGACATAGGCCTTCCCCAAGGATTTCTGCCAAGCAAACCATCCAGTTTCCTCTAGCCACCCTGGATGGATATATAATAAATATTTGGCTTTGAATATGTTTTTGTTATATATTGTTTGTACTTATCATCATGAAAGTGTATATTCATCGATGAATGTATAAAATCTAAACATTATTTATATTTAGATTTTATACATTCATTGTTCAATATCAGATAAATCACTTGTACATGCACTTTGTTTGACAAAAACTAATGTCAACGTTGTTTTTGACAGGATTGTAAGAGATAGATTAACCCTTTCGTGCCGAAGACCGTATATTCCCGTATGTATGTATATTTTTCTACAAGTATACACTAAAATTCGCGTTTGTAAAAATATGTGTGTCAGTAAGTAACATTCAAATATTATAGCGTTCATACAAAAATATTGTTTTATGGGACTGCAAAGAAATCCTGTAAATATTACGCGACCAAATTAGGTTGGTTTGGGTGCAGTTCATATTGGAATGATAATGATGTCTATTTGAATTAGCAAGATTTTTGTTGTATATTAAGGACATTTTTTAAAATATTTCATAAAAATAAAAATAAATTTTCTTCGCCCAATTTAATGTATATCGATAACTGAATATATTGCTTAATTTTCTCGGGTAATTAGAAAGTCACGGTGTATAATTACCAAATTTATATTTTTAATTTAGTACAATATTCTTGTAGAGACGGCGATTACTGTAAATGTATATATATGTACTTTTCCGGTAAATGTATCCTATAACCACGAAGACCGTACGATTCCGCAAAATTCGAAAACTGCCTGTCTTAATAGGAAAATAGTACGTCGCGAAAGGGTTAATGAAGAATAAACATATGAAGGATATGTCCTATATTATATTTTTTTCTTATTAATAACGTTTTGTTTCTCTACAGTCCTGATTTAAATCTATACAAAAATTTAGCTCTTGTAAACGTAATAACCTTGTTGTTGTTGCTGCTGCTGCTGTTGTTGTTGCTGCTGCTGTTGCTGTTTGGTTTGTTGTTCAACAGCTTCCGCTTCTCGCATCAGCCCTAGCGAGCGATAGTAGTCAATCCACTGTTGGGAGTAATCCGGTTGACCCGTCACTGGGTTGATGTTAATTTGTTGCTGTTAAGAAAATATATTAAAAATTATTCTATTTCTTTGAAAAATGCTTGATATTTTATCGGAATAATTAATTATTCGATAAAAGCTCCTGAGAAAGTAATTTTCTCAAAATTGAATTCGCAACTACTATATTTTGCAGTATTGTTTTCACTGGAGCCTATAATATTTTTAGTAACAGCTTTTAATATACCCCACCACTAGGCATAGTTGTCCCTTCCCATATTATATAGAACATAGTTTGCCATGGTGCTCAATTCAGAGTTCACAGAATTCGTATTCCTTTAGAATTATTCATCGGAATGAAAGTTCTCACTGTATTTTTGTTCATGTTAAAACTATTATTACAATATTCAATTTAAAGAAAATCTGATTAGGATTCTGAGCGTGTGATCATTTAATAATTATAAAAAATGTGCTAAATTTAGAGTTTCGTTGTTGACACATCGAGACTATAATAATTGTATTTAAATAACAGCAATATAAAGAGGGCCTAGATCTGTAGTGCAGGTGAAAATCTAGTTTAGACTCAGTGAGATTTGGAACGTCTGAGAATAGGTCGTAAAATATTTTTTATACTACTAGGTGATAAGGGTGGCCCTCCCCAAATTTATTTTTTATATGGCAAAACAACGTTTGCCGGGTCAGCTAGTAATAATATAATATAAGCAACCTGCGGCTGTTGCTGTGCACTAGGTTGGTGCCAATGCGGGTTATAGCCCCAAGCTGGTGGGCCGCCCGGTGGTACTCCTCCGTAGAAGTCCCCTCCGCCACCATTACCGCCATTCCCACCACCGTTGCCACCGCCGCCGCCGCCACTAGCTCCCTCTTGGACGAAGCTTACTGGCTGCACATAAATAAAAAGAAATTTACAATACATAACATTTATATATATTTGTCACGCCTGTTTATTGTAGTGGAAATGAGAGCATTAAGAAGTATGTGTGGGGTAACTTTGAATGATAGAATAAGGCATGAAGATATAAGAGAGTGATGTGGAGTAAAATGTGTCATGCCAAAGTTGAGTAAGGGATGCTTAGATGGTTTGGGCACATAGAGGATGGATGAAAGACGAGTGGCAAAAGAAATTTACGTTGCGGATGTGGATGGAAGGTGTGGAAGGAGCAAGGAAAGTATGGCGAGATCGTAGCAAATGGAGATCTATGGCTCTGCCTACCCCTACGGGAAACAGTATGAAGAATATCATTTTATTCTGCGCTAAAACTCACCATTCCCACTTTCTCCATAATAATCCTTTTGCAGTGCTCTACGGCATCTGGGTGTCCGCAAATGAAAAACGTACGATTGTTCCTGTCATTGCCCTGTGCGCGGCGGTCCAACTCGCAGTGCGCTCCCGACTGCGCGTTTATTTGTTTTATTACTTCGCCACCTATAAAGATAGAATAAAAATTATTTTTATTTTTTACGATAGAAAGCGTCGTTATATTGGACCCACAGGGCGTTGATGGTTCGCAGTTCGCAAGTTAATTTCAAACAAAAACAATTTTCTCGACACAGACAATGAACCAACGATCCTCAGCTCAGAATGCGATAACTGGCAACTTCATTACAATAATGTCAATGTCTTGTGTAAAACATATTAATTCTTTCTTTTTCACAACCCATATATGTGTCCAACTGCTGAACACGGACCCTTCCATTTCCAGAGAAACGGACGGAGCGGGATAAACCAGTGAGTGTATCCACAGTCAAAAGAAGACTCCTCGACGCAGAACTTGAGGGATGCATAGCAGTCTCAAACTTCTTAAAGCAATTAATAGGAAGAGATTTAATTGGGCTAGAGATAATACAAAAATTGGACAACAGCAGATTGGGAAAAGGTTCTCTGAAAGGACCTGTCAAAATTTGAAGGTTTTCGGATCCAAACGAGAAGTTTTTGTACGCCAGCAGTCGAACGAAATGGTGAACGATGTTTGTACTGTGGATTCAATTAAACACGGCGGAGGGTTTGTGATGGTTTGGAGCTGTTTTGGTGGCGCCGCCGTAGAAAAACTCGTGTGAATTCGAGGAATTTAAAAAAGAAAGTTATAAAAACATATTAGAAAATAGTGCAGTGCCTTCAGGAATCCGCTTAATTGGTCCGGAGTTTATATTTCAACAGGATAATAATCCTAAACACACGTCAAGACTATGCAAGGACTTTTAAACAGGAAAAGAACAAGAAAATATATTTAAACCCATAATATGGCCTCAGCAATCCCCAGACTTAAACCCAATAAAACTATTTTGGGATCAGCTGGATAGACAAGTGAAAATATTGTCCTACATCTCAGGAAGTGGAGAATACTGCAAGACAAATGACGAAAGATAACCAATACAACATTGGAAAAATTATTATCTAGATCGCCGAAGCTTAGTGAGGCCGTCATTAAAAACAAAGGTGGACATATAGATCAATGTAAAATTTAAAAACTGCAGTACGTATTATATCTAAAATATTGTTAATAAATAGTGCAAATGATTATAAAGTAGTTTCACTCATTCAAACTTTTACTAAATGTATTTTACTAGGTGGCCAAATACTTTTGAACGGTAGTGTATGTATAAAAAATGTTGAATAACTTTACCTCTGCCGATGATGAGGCCACACTTGACATTGGAAACTGTGAACGAGACACGAACTTCTGGCTGCTGTTGCTCTTGCCACTGTCCATATTCCCCCCTCTCGCCCCTGTCTCCATTCCGCGCCTGTCCTCGACCCCCCCGGCCCCCACCACCGCCGCCAGCGCGCACCTCCTGCTCGCGTCTCTGTCATCGTCATCATTTCACAACGCAGTTAGCGATAGAGATTCCATCACCAAGTGCCGCTTACAAACTTAAAATATTCTCCTAATTTTTTTTTCTGTGTTACAGTTTATGGGATAAATTTAAAAAAATCTACTTCGATTTTTTAAAACCTTTCGCTACGGAGCTCTCGCGTCTTAATGTGACCGCTGTGAACGGAGCGCATTACCCAGTAGTTGAAACTAAAGTACAAAATGCTACGAAGTAATTATTGTACAAATCGTTCCTTGTTCTCTAAATTTTATAATATTTATTAGGTGTACAAATAAGTTTCCGCGGTTTGTCAAAAGATGGCCCCACCAGAAGGTTATGGAGAAATTGTCAGATGTAAAACGTAATATCCCAAGTTTAGTCATCTGGCAACACCATAACCTTAAAGTACTAGTGATTCCGTATCAGCATCACGTAATTTTTTTCGTGCAAAAATGTCAAGTTTTATTCCGAATAAGCATCATTTGCGGGAACTTTTGATTTACTTCTTTAATGTGAAAAAATCTGCAGCTGAGGCGCATCGATTGCTTCTAGAAGCATATGGTGAAGCTGCTTTAAGTGAGAGAAGTTGTCAGGAATGGTTTCAAAAGTTTAAGAACGGTGAGTTTGACGTTAAAGACAAAGAACGCAGTGGAAGGCCGAAAGTGTACGAAGACATGGAATTAGAAGTACTATTGGAGGAAGATTCGTCCCAAACGCAAAAAGAACTTGCACTTACTCTACAAGTGACTCAACAAGCAATTTCACATCGTTTAAAATCGTTAGGAATGATTCAAAAACAAGGAAATTGGGTTCCATATGAACTAAAGCCGAGAGACGTTGAACGCCGATTATGCATGAGTGAAATGCTGCTTGCCAGGAATAAAAAAAAGAGTTTTTTGCATCGTATAGTCACTGGTGACGAAAAATGGATTCACTACGATAATCCAAAGAAGAGAAAGTCATGGGTTAAGCCCGGCGAACCATCAACATCGACAGCTAAGCCGAATATTCATGGAAAAAAACTCATGCTGTGTATTTGGTGGGATCAGCTTGGTGTCGTGTATTATGAATTGCTGAAACCAAGCGAAACCATTACTGGAGCTCTCTACCGAACACAATTGATGAGATTGAGTCGGGCACTTAAGGAAAAACGCGCCCATTACTACTCCAGACACGACAAAATTATTCTTTTACACGATAATGCTCGTCCACATGTTGCGGCGCCGGTAAAAACATACTTGGAAACACTCAACTGGGAAGTTTTACCCCACCCGCCGTATTCACCAGACTTAGCCCCTTCTGATTATCACCTGTTCCGGTCGATGGCACATGGTCTGTCTGAGCAGCGCTTCACATCATATGAAGACACCAAAAATTGGGTAGATTTGTGGATAGCGTCAAAAGATGAAGAGTTTTTTCGACGGGGTATCCGAATGTTGCCAGAAAGATGGGGAAAAGTAGTGGCAAATGATGGAAAATACTTTGAATAAAACGTAATGTACTTTTCCTTTACAATAAATTCCTAATTTTTTATAAAAAACTGCGGAAACTTATTTGTACACCTAATATTATATTCAATAATATCGAAAATATAATATACTTTCTAAAATATAATCATATTTTTTTTAATTATTATAATATTTTATGATACAACGAAATTACTAAAGTATTTAAAGCCGAACATAATATTAATAATCAACTTTGGTATGATAAAGTTGTAAGCATGGAACCACACATAACCCAACATCACATCATGAACCTCACGTCTTTTTCCTCGTTTACTGCTAACGACACATTTTATATCTTATAGTCAAGTGTTTCAGGCATGTAGCGTTGCCAGATACGAACGTGTAACAAAAGTATCTCATGTAAATATAGTAATGTAAAGTATATATGGTATGAACGTATATGTACGCTATTGTACCCGCGCTCACTTTTCCAGAGCGTATATACACGCTCTTACTACATGAATGGTCATCTGCGAGGGCATATATATACGCCCGTCGGAGCGAAAGGGTTAATTGATATCGTTATAAAATTCATAAATATAGTCCCCCATTTCCATTAATAAATTTAATGACACTAAGTAATTAATTGCTTTGTGAGAAGCTATTAACTACTAACTTTTAACGTAAACTCGTTGGTTGTCATACGTAAAATCTACCATACATGCCTCATATGGAGGCGAACATACTGTATCGTGGATACCATGATAAACAAAAAAATTACAAGGACGCACACCCAGACTCAGAATCTACGTAGACCATAAAATATTATCCTAATGCGGAAATCTTAACCGCTAGCCGCACTTGGCTCAAAAACAAGAAAATTTAGCGACTGCAATGTAGGCTGTCAATTACTACGCTCCACGGCGTCTGAGTGGGAGCTTAGCTACCGCGCATCGTTCCGGAGGCCCAACACCCTCCCCTACCCCCCCCCCCTTCTCATTCGAACTCCCATATTGACACGCACTGCCTATGGCGCTGCGGATGTCTATGGGCGGCGTTGGTTGCTTTCCATCAGGTGAGACGCCTGCTCGTTTGCCTTCCTATTCCATAAAAAAAATGACGTGCGTAATTTTTACAGCTAAACAACACTTACATTAACACTCGCAATTAAATCTTCAATCATTTGTCTAGCTTGGTCCACCTGGTGGGGTTTGCCTTGCAGGTAACACCTGAAAATAACTTTATTTTAAACTGACAATAAACTAACTTTAGAACGTTTTTCAACACTAGATAATAAACTTTTCAATACACACATAAACTTTTCAATACAATATCAAAGATTTACACTCATTTAATACAACAAACAAACAATTCCATTTTGTTATTACAAATAACAATTTTACTAACAATTAAATGCATTAGAAGTATAAATAACTTCCTTTTTTAAACTGAAGAAGTACATCTTTTTATTTGTCGAATTGTTGTCATGACAATGACTTATTAATTGGAAATAAATTGTCACTCAACCTTATCAGTGACATTTCAGTCATCCAACACTCTTTATTTAGGAACTCAATTCAAATTCTTTATTTCGACACAAAAAAATATATGTGAACAATGTCAGTCTCCAAAACAATTAAACTTCTACCACCATTTCGTAATGAGGTTCCTTTCAATGGAGAAGAAACAACTAAAGAAACTCCACAAGTATCCAGGCAGGCAAGTTATAGTAGAGTTTAATAATGTCGAGAATTAAGCAGCACACATTAACAAGTTTGTGTATGTATACCTTTTGTCTCCAGGCCCATCGTCTCTTTCTTGATGAAACTGTACCCTACATCCTGTCTCGGCTTGGATTTTCTTAATCATATCACCGCCACGTCCTATCACCACACCTACAGCCACTTTCGGAACAGGTACCTGTGCAAAAAATAAAGTGTAAATTGATATACATATCTCATCTATTCACTATTTTTTTTATGGGATAGGAAGGCAAACAAGCAGGCGTGTCCCAGAAAACAATCAAAAAATGCCCATAGACATCCGCAGTGCCATAGGCATTGCAAAAGCGTTGCCAGCCTATAAGAAAAGTGTAGAATTGTTTTTTGAAGGTTCCAATGTCATATCGGTTTGGAAACACGGCTGGAGGTAGTTGGTTCAACAGCTTAATAGCATGTGTTTCCTGAAAAACGCATCAGACTGGATCGCCACTCATCACTATTCACTATAATTCATAATTATATTTATACTATCCCTATATTTCTTATTACATTTAAAATAGTTCTAGAGTTATGCACAAATGCCCTGGTTTGAGTTATCTGTTACTTTAGTAGAGGTGTTGGAAGAACCCACTTGTTTCTGCTACCTTTACTACTTTCTTCCCTTTTCATTTCTCCTTCAATTATCTACATTTAAGGTGGGCAACACATTTGCTGTTGTAGGTGTCTTGTCAGATGACCCTTTTGCCTGTTTGCAAGAAGATATGTATAAGCTTGAAATTATATGTCATCTGTATGTAATAATAATGTCATCATAAGTACAGATTCTATCTCAAGTTCGTGAGAAAGACAAAGTTTTACCTCAGTGGAGTTATTGGCCAGACCATTGCCTTGGTCTTGTGAGTAGCCATCGTCATATTGTTGGCGTTGACCCCCCTGTTGCATTTCCTTCTCAGACAGTAGTTCATACACTAGCTGTTTAGCGTGTTCTACCTTCGATGGATCGCCAGAGATGCGTAGAGGTTTTTCCTATAAAACAAATCAATCAATACTTGATATTGATTTTTTTTTAAGTTTAAAGTTAAAGATATGTCTTTCCATTAGTGTTATAATAAAAAAATGTCATAATATTAAAAAATATATGTTGGATCAGATTAAAGTTAGAAATAGTTTTACAAGAAAATGGAGGAAAATTATAGGTTTCTGTCTATGAAAAATGCATAATCTTAATATATATTATGGGATATGGACAAAGTTGCTAAAATTACCTAGTTTAGTAATATTTTAGTATTAGTAATAATGACTTATAATTTAGTTTATTAAAATTTAAATTCTTAATTCATCACTGACATAGGACAAGTGTCCCAACATTCATTTTTCTGAACTTTTTTAAAATATTGGCTGAACATAGACTAAAATGTTTCAAAATAAAATGAATAAACCACTTTTGACAATCAATAATTAAATATAAAATATAATTTTTATGTATCAATTTAATACTTACATATTCAGTATTAGGTCCATCTTGAATAACTACCATTTTTGCTCCAGACTGTTCCTGGAGTTGTTTGATTGTTTTTCCATTTTTACCGATGATTAAACCAACTTTGGGACCAGGGAGTATAATTTCTTCCTAGTAAGGATAAATTTGAAGTTTAAACACATATTCAACTTTTTAATCTCTATTTAGAAAATTTGCTAGTATGTTCTAAAGAATCAAACCAACTGGGACCAGGGAGTATGATTTCTTCCTAGTAACGATAAATTTGACTTTTAAACACATATTCAATTTTTTAATCACTATTTAGCAAATTTGCTACTATGTTTCAAAGAATCAAGCAAATTTTGGGACCAGGGAGTATAATTACTTCCTAGAAATGATAAGTTTAAATTTTAAACACATATTCAACTTTTTAATCGCTTTTTAAAAAAATTTGCTAATATGTTCCAAAGAATCAAACGAAGTTTGGGACCAGGGAGTACTAACTAGAAATGATAAATTTAAATTTTAAACTTGTTAATCACTAGAAATTTACTAATGTTAGTTTCAAAGAATTTATATATGTTGGGTACATACAGTGATAGCAAGTCCACCGCCGCCACCACCTCTCGGCATGGGTGGGCCAGGCTGGTTGTCCTGCATGTGGGGAGCATTCTCACGTCCTCGATGATTCACTATCTGATTCACTAGATCCCTGTTGGCAAATACACTAAAGTTATCATTGAAATTGATAGAATTGGTAAAAGTATATGAATAATTAAATCACTGATTGAAATATTATGCTAATTTAATGTCAGAAGACCTGTATGGGCCTTTGCTACTTCAGGGCAGAGTGAAGTGAATCACAATCGGATATAATATTCACTATTTAAGACTATCTTGATAAATAAAATGCTTCACTTTCTTCTATTAGGTTCGGAGGCATAGTTGAGACTTTCTTCCCGTTGTTATTGAAGCAAATGCAGGTACAGCTGCAAGCAAACGGAGACATTCACACCTTCTTAGGGGATTGGGAACGAGCCTCGGGGATTAGTAAAGGTACTACAAAATGCTCGTCTTATATTTTATACATTCGCCGTCCACATATTGGGTAGCTGACTACTCTTTACTATGTTTTAGTGAAACAGCGAATGGATGAGAGAGCAGGACGGCTATCTATGAGTAGGGCAACTTATACTTTCTTCCCTCCTTTTTATTACGTACAAACTTATAGCTATGTACAAACTACTCAACAAACAATGACTATATACTATGAGCCGATACACAATATGCATCTATTATAAACTTATTTGCTATTTTATTACATGTATGTAATTACAACTATTTATGGTTTTTTTATTGAAATCACTTTCTATAACTGTCTTGCACAAGAGCACTTAAGTATGTAGGGACGTGTTACAAAGCACACAGACACACACACACACACACACACACAATATATAAATCTAAGTATTTTATAATATAATATGGTGTAAGATACATACTTTGCGCGTGTGATGGCTTCTCTGGAACCTGTAAGAGTGCAAAGTCGGTCAGGCTGGCCACCTGAATCTGGAGCCATCTGGATCTTACAGCCAGACTCTGCTTGGAGACGAGTAATTTGTTCCCCACCACGACCTATGACTTGGGGAAGGAATTGTGAATTTAGTTTAAATAAGAATAATGTGTTAGCCCAGGGGCTAAAAGGCTGGGCAAAAGACCTGCATGTTGCCGATTATTAAATTCTTTTTAACCAATCCAACTAAAATAAAGTTGTGTTAAGAAAATGTGGTTCACATCAATTGTCAAATAATATTTTGGATTGAACCCATAACCTTATATGTTTATGGGTTGTGTGTATAACCCATAATCATTTTCACTCTTGCTACTTAATGACTGACTATGTTACCTACAAAGATTTATGTTTCCATTGCAATTATAAAGAAGATTAATGATTAATTATAATCAACTTCGAAAACAAAAGTAAAATTCCCTAATTAATCATTTCAAATTAATCATTATTATCTAGTTTTTTCTCATAGCTTTATAAAAGAAATAACATATTTTATGTAAGGAAATATATTTTCAATTATTTACTAATATTTTATATATTGAAACTATTTCAATTGTCAATGTAAACATTTTATTTGGTTAGAAATCCAGTGTAAATTATTGCATATACAGGTGTCCTCATATAACTGTAAAAAAATTACCCACTTGTAGTTTATACCCAAAAACAAGATATATTTTTTATACAAAATTAAAAATATTGTTCCACACATTTACAAATATGTGCAATATGAGTCATATTAAAATTTGTTAATAAACCATACCATGCTGCTGTTTTATAAAAAGAATTCAATACCTTTACTTTTAAAGAGGTCATTGATTCTTTTACATCATATGTTGAGAGTTATTCACCTTTAATTTTAAGAATGAATTTTAATTAAAAATAAAGGTGTATATTGTATTTTTTGTGTAGTAAAAGAAGGTGTTGTGACAAATAGTTGAGAAAGGGTTGCTTAGATGGTTTGGGCACATAGAGAGGATGGATGAAAGACAACTCACAAGAAATTTAAGTAGGGGATGTGTATGGAAGGGTTGATAGGGAAAGACCAAGAAAAACAAATCTTGAGCAAATCGCTGAAGTTTTTAGGAAAGGCCAAGTCAAGAGTAACCTTAACTGGCAACCTTGCATGAGGAAGGTTATAAGTGTGCAGGAAGCAAGGTGTGTCAAGATTGTAGCAGATGGAGATGTGGTCTCTGCCTACCCCTACGGGAGACAGGTGTAACAATGTGTGTAAAATGTTGTTTCTTGTAATATAAACTTTATGTATTTTTTCACAATTCAACCACTACTTACTCAATCCGACCATCTTGTCAGGAACCCTGATGTACTCATTAATCTGCTGGTCCTGCATGAGGTTTGGTGCTCCAGCGGGGGGTGCTGGCGGCCCACTTGCATTTGCTGCTAATCTTGCCGCCGCCGCTGCAGCAGCTGCTGCTGTTGCACTACATCACACAATTTGTTTGGTGAATAATAGTAAAAATAAATACAAAATATTAAAATATCTTTTTTTTTAACCTCTAATTATGTCTACTGGTTTCTCCTGAAGACTAACTTTACCTTACTTTATTTACTAGTATGATTAAGGATTTCATAAAAGCTCAAATAAAAGTCATACATATTGGTAAAAACAATTTTTATATTATTATATTATATAACAAATAATTATATATTTTCATAAAATATACAAATTACATTCATAACTTTCATTTATAAATACAGTGGTCCCAGAGTAATTCGGCACCCCCTGTTATCCAACACATATGACTGTTGATTGTACATAAAAATTTCAGCAAATCTTTACTAATATAATGCATGATGGGACAGGTTGTACCTTGTATGCACCACCATTATTGTTTTTGTAAGTTCTATAGCACTAATGATATAATTTTTAGTAATAAAATATAAGCTCTACATTGTGATGTTTAATTTACTAAATTTCACATTCATATTATATATAATTATGTAGTATGATTCATAGTTCAAATAGATTCTTTGCTTTATAATTTTGTGGATTACAAGGGAATTTTTGCATTCAAAACATTTCATACCACATATATTACTACATATCATTCAACACACCCTGAAAAATGATTGTCGGATTACCTTGGGTCCACTGTAGTAGTTTGATAAGAATTAGAGCTAAGAACAGTTAATTTAAAAAGTTAGAAATTCTTAGCTAAGTAAAACTTTTAACTGTCCACATAGTGATGGATTTCCACAAAGTAATACCTGACTCTATTAATCAGTTAGAAATAAGGTAAAAATAGTAAAAAATTAAATGTATTTTGTTGTCCTTGTATATTAAACTAATCTTAAAACAGCATAAGGGCATTTAATTATGGAGGAAATAATATAATTTAATATTGTCACAATTAATACATAGTCAAAAGTCTATCACTAATTATTAAAATAGTATTTTAATCATATATTACATACTGAAATTGTATAACTACAAACCTCATTGATTGTTGTTGTTGTTGTGGTGGTTGAGGAAATCCAGACTCTACTGACGCTAATTTTTTTGCACTTGGTTCGGGCCCGTCTTCAAGACACCTTTTGCTTCCACCTCCGCCGATTTTTGCCGCAATCTATTAAAGCGATTTCTATAATTTCATCTAATTTTTTTTAAATATGCACATTTTTCCGTTTCACGATATTTGTAAGCGACGAAATGCCAAACTAAAAAGTAGGTTAGAACGTACTGGTTGAATACAATGGTGAAAAAAGACATTAACATTTATAAAGAAAAAGGAATGTTGATAAGTAACTATCCGAAAGGGCAATGAAGTATTTGAACCTATAAACACAATTTTTATCTGTAATATACAATGCAAAAACGTCAAGATGAACGATTATGCAGATATATGCGGTTTACTCACCAAGTTAGCACGTTGTACAGCAGCCGCAAATCCCGCCGTTTGGCTATTGTTCTGAAGCGTAGCCATAGAAGAATAATCACTCATGTTTGATTAAAGTGCACATTCAACTGCGAAATACGGCAGCCATTAATAAAGGATCAGACGATCCAAAAAATATCAGACACCCGCCTCGCAACTTGCGAGAGAGACGCGGACCATAAACAAAAAGGAGTAATCAAATCAGTGACGTATTTCGATTTTTAGCGTCCATACTTTCACAGGTTAACCAATCAGAATACGCTAAATAGAGCATAACGCTATTTCATTGGTTTAACATATCCATTTTAAATATTCATAGTCTAAAATTTAATCGTACAAATATTCTGCATTAAAATACTTTTAAATTTTTATCCTAATAAAATTTAAATATAACTCCCATTTTATTATCAAAAATCTAAATATGAAAAAATCTAAATCGAAAAAACTACCTTGTCTATGGCAGCACACATGGCATTAAATAGTTTTGTGTATGCAAATATGTATTTAATCCAGTATAAAAGTACTATAAGTAGAAATTTCACTGAACATAGCTTAAGTTTCTTAATCATGATATAAATAAAATATTTTATTGATACTTGACTTTATTATTAGGAATTTGCGTCAGAGTCTGAAGATGAAAGCCTTTGACCAGAAAGTCCTATCTGTACTTACTTATGATGCTAAAGCATGGGCATTGATAGACTATCGTATCATATCTGCTCGTAAAGCTCAGTCATTCAGAGCTATAGAGATGGCTATATTCCTGTTCCCGGAAGGATACAAGTCAAAATAAATATTTACTGGAGAACTGATAACTGCTGACATAGAATGGTGTTGAAGTTTAGATTGCGTCGTAGCAAAGAGGTGGGATAACTCCAGCAAGAGGGACGATCTGAGCAGTGTCACTGGCAGATACTAGATCTAATAGGTCTATTGTCCTAAAATGGACTTCCGCAACCTAATATTTATGAAATATTGTTTCATTGTATTAACTACCGCCTATTGTAAATAGCTGATTGATGAAAAAAGGCACATTGAAGGCTGATTAAAACTAAAAGAAACTCCACGGGTAATCACATGAGTTTTCATGGTTTTGTCGCACTATATAAAATAATTTTTCACACCCAAGTTACTGCCTTAAACAACAGAATTGATTTATTACTTTCATAAATCGATCGATCGGTCTTTAATCTTTAAATATTTTGCCCCAACGTTAATTTCATCATCATTCATAGCTTTATACTATCCATAAATACTGCAGTATTTAGTTTATAAATAATTATTTCATTGTTTTAATTCCCAAAATAATATTGATAATATAATAAAAGAGAAATACAAAACAGTGTACTTTATACAACTGGGAATGTTTTTAAAATTTAATAAAAAGGGTGCTTTAACTTTGTTTGCAACTAAATTTGAATTTAGCTAAAATTAATCTATTTTACTAGTTTTTTAAAATAAGTGACTATTCTTTTTATAAAACTGCTTTCTATAAAATATTCTAAACTTATTATTTTGAACGAAATAAGAGCGTGATGCAACGAAACGCAAACTTTTTTTTCTATGTTGTGGGTGCGTGCATTTGTGTTGTCCGGTGTTTGAAGACGCTTGGAATTCGCTTTCAATTTCTTCGTAGGAAAAATGTCGGGTGATACCGATAAAGCGAAAATCAGTGATAATCAGGTATAGTTGTGAAATATATATTTAAATTTCATTTCTTTATAATGGTGCGCGTCTCAAAATAATATTTTGACCTGTGAAGTGGTGTTATTTCCGTGTTATATCACTAATGTTTGCCTGCGTCTCAACATGGCTGACAGAACATTTGCTTCCCGCTAAACGCGGGAACTACGCAACGGAGGGTTGTGATATTAGTCAATAATTTGCAATTAAAACTGTGAATGCGGTCATAATCAGTTAATGAAACTGATTCTAATGGGATATTTTTCAAGAAATTGCATATTTAAGCCACCCCCGCCCCTTTGCATTTCGCTGCAGGGCCTTTGTTAATGTGCACGATATTATATGACATTGATAGGAAATCCGCATGACCTTGATATTTTGTTTCTTGCAAATTTTCTATTCGGAGGCCCCTTAATATGTTGTTATTCCACTGATTGTCGACCTCGCGCCTTCGTATTCGCGCTTGAAACGCGGCAAGCGATGTAAATAAAAGTAAAGTCTCGACTTTTCGGGGCCTTTATTAGTGACCTCTTTCAGTTTCTAGGATGAAATACAAGTAGTAGGTAGGTGTATTTGATATTAATCAGTGTGTTTTTTCTGAATTTAAATTACAAATGTTTCGTGTAAATAAACAAATCATCTTATTTTAGTTCGACCTTAAAATTTTTGCACTAAATCCATTGCCGATAGTATTGGTGTATAGTTGTTATATACACAGGTGTACATATTCTGTACATAGACAATACGGTAGTGTAATGATAGAATGCTGAAGCATTGCAATATATGACTTACTCCTTTAGGAGAAGGTGTATATCTCAATGGCAGTGTTTTAAATCGACGCCAAAAGAATAAGTAGATATGCTTATATACTCACTTTTTTTTTCTTCTAATACTGTATTTAGTCATAAAATTATGATTGTAAAGTAAAACAGTAGAAAAAATTTGTAATAATATTCTTATATGGATTATTTACTTATCTACATTGTATAGTCTTTTATCAGCCATTAACCTATCTCCATGATATGTATTTTTGAATAAATCATTTGTTACACATAATTGTACCAAAATATATTGATGCGGTGAATCTTATCTCATAATTAATAAGAGATATCTCAAAATCTGTAAAAAAATACATTTGATGTAAAAAGTTGAAGTTGAGTAAAGAAAATTGATATGTTGTCAGTTCATTTACAATTTAGATTTTAAATCTTCCTCCTTAAGAAATTCAATTATTAAAGAGATATGTGAAAGATAAAATCGTAAAATATTATCCAATATATTACTTTATATGTATAGAAATTCAATGAAAAATACAAAATAAAGTATACTCTATCGCTACACCAAAAGTAAAGACATTTATGTATTAAAAAATGGTTTCTTTAGTAGTTTGTTTAATGTAATTTCTCTAAGTTTTAATTGAAAAATATTCAATTAAAACTTAGTATTGTTTACTTTTTGAGTGCTTTTTGAAACTAATTTAAACATATATTTATTTTGTGCAGGATGAAGACAAGAAGTCTGGTGCAGGCGATGGACAAACAACAGAGGATGAGTCCTCACAGGACTCGAAGGGTGAGTCCGTGGCTCAATTGGAGGCCAAAGGTAACGCCGATGTAGATCAACCAAACCATACAGGGGAGCAGACCGAACCAGTAGTCGAAGGTCAGGACTTATGATTTGCACACTTTGGTCAATGTGGTCACAATCTGTGTTCATCTACATCGCAACTAACCTTTTGGGGCTGTATTTTGTCATTTCACATGTCCAGAAAAATGTACTGTTATTTTATTGTATTATGTTGTAACATATGGCTCATTTCTTACTAGCTTTTCTGTATATTGGTGTATAATATATTAAATTTATCTAATTACAAGTAAAGAAATTAAGATACAAAAATATCTTATCTTAGTATCTTTTAATATATGTTTACCTAAATATTTATATATGAATTGCCTACTAACCATATATTTAAATTTTTATATTATTATAAATATATAATTCATAGTAAACTGGGCACATACACTGTTTTAATACCAATAATGCTTCTATATATCAATAAAAAGTACTGTGTGCTAGCTGTGCAGTTTTTGTGTCATATATACATGCAGTTTTTATCACCAGCATCTTTAAAAGGTAAGACATTTTCGTATATATTTTTTATTTATTTACCAACGATGATAAAAATCTCGATACATTAAGTATCGAGATTATTATGAAAGCCATTAAAATCAAATTATATCATAACACATAAGGTAGTACAAATTTTGTTTTTTCATTATGCACACATTTTAGCTTTAATTTTTTATATCCAACAAGACTTCTGTGAAAACTTTGTTCTCAACCTTAAGTACCTTTAGAAAAGATATCATAATATATAAAAAAAATGTCTTAGTCTTTATTTTTAATATTATTTCATGAAATTGCAACCAACAAATTACAACCAAGAAAGATACAGCAAGTATTTTATTAAAATACTGAAATAATAAACTTGGCTGCACGAAAAAGTACACTTGTTGATTTGAGTGTAGAATAAAAATACCGCGGTGTATCGGGTTTTCATATAAGTTCGTTCTGTATTTACATTTATTCAAAGCAAAATATATTCTAAAATAAAAGCGTTTATTATTAACACATTGAAGCCGGGAGACATCTCTTTTATTTTTCAACTGTTGACGACGGATGACGGAAATTCACGTTTTTTGGAATCTGATGCAACATTGTGTAATTGCAAGTAAAGACAACATAAAGACATGAAAAAAATGATAGTTGTAGTGATAATAATAAAAAATGTGCGGGAACTGAGGCTAGTCACTTTTCAGCACATACCGTCTTCAATGTGTTAACTATATTGTCCATTATTTTGTATCACTCTGGCCCATCGCTCAGACAATTGCATAATGCCATCTCTCCAGAAGATTTCGTCTTTGCTCTCGAAAAATCTCACAAGATGAATTTTCATGTCGTCCAAAGATGCGAAATTTTTTCCGTTAAGATAATTTTGTAGTGACCGGAATAAATGGTAGTCAGTGAGATGTCTATATGGAGGGTGAGGTAGAATATCCCATGCTTTTATGGGATAGGAAGGCAAAGGAGCAGGCGTGTCACCTGATGCCTCACATAGACATCCGCAGTGCCTAAGTAGTGCAGAAACGTTGTTAGCGTTGTTTTAAGGAAATTGTTATTATGAGAGAATTGGACCTCCGGAACTCAAGCGCTCACCGGACGAAGCGCCTACCGCGCTTAAGCTACCACTCAGACGTCGGTTTTCTGTGGGAGTGCGGTACTTCCCCGGGCGAGCCAGCCCATTCAAGCCACAGACAAATAATATGTTATTCTTGACAAAGTCATCGTCTGCAGCGGACGTATGTGGTCGCGCATTATCATGGTGAAAACATCGTCGTCTAGTAAACAATGCAGGCCGTTTTTGTGCAAGAACTGTCTTCAGACTGTCAAGTTGTTCACAGTATTTGACCGAGTTGATAGTCTGATTATTCGGCAGTAGTTTAAAGTAGACTACGCCCTTTACACCTCACCAAATACACAATATGACTTTCTTCGGGTGAATACTAATCTTTGGCGATGTCTGAGGAGCACTTTCTTTTTTAGACCAAGATCTACCTACGGTGTACAACATTGTATAGTATCCATTTTTTGTCGCCAGTAATCATATTCTAAAAAAATGGTTCTTCCCGAATCTTTTTAATGAGCTGATCACAAACAAGCATACGTTGCATCAGCTCGTGCTCATTTAAATCATGCGGAACCCACACATCAGCACGATTGACATAGCCTCTGCGACACATTCTGGACGTCCGCTATCTCAGGCAGTGTAAAATGTGCATTTTCGTCCACCACAAACAGTATCGTAACCCTGTCAGTCGTTACAAGCCGCTCGGAGCGCTTGCAATCTTTAAGGCTGAATTCATCGCTTCTGAACCTGGCATACCACTTTTGTACGACGCGACCGGTAACTACAGATGTGCCTTAGACATTGCATAGTTTTTCACTGCTTCGTTTGAGTTTTTCCCTTTTCGAAAATAATACAACATAATATGCCAAAAATGCTCATTTTGCTCTTCCATTTTACTATACACGTCCCAACCTAAGTAGCAAAATTAAATAAAATTTACACTAAAATGTCACACACAGCCACAAGTGTACACTACAACTGGCGTTACGAAAATATCCACTCCACCTAACTTTTCCGGCCTAAATAGGCTTCAATATATGCGCGCTAAAATACGAACGAACTTATGAGACAACCCAATAATCTCAGTGAGGTTAATCATATAGACTAGCGCCCCTCTTTTCTTTACGTGGCGCAAAAATAAAAAACAAGAAACTCAACTGCATCCCTTAACTTTCTTCTCCATCTTCCCTTCACATTAAATCTCCTTCCATTATTCACACCCTTTCCCTAAGGTAGACAATGAAAATACAATTCCGTTTTAATTATATTTGTCTGTTTATTTGGGCTTATCTTAGAAACTAAAACAATTTTCATGTGATTTTGAGAGTACTAGCGAAATTGGAATAAAAATTGCTTATTTTAATTTACGCGACTATAATTTTTAAGGTTTTTCAATTTTAATTGTAAAGATAAGCCTTAATCAATCCAAAATCTTCCGAGTTCTTGCAACAGTTTCCTTAAAATTCTCCACTTCCTCTCAAGATTAACTGGAATTAAATACATGTTATAGAATTATACAATTATAAAAAATTACAATTTCTTTTATTAAACTGTTTTAAACTCCGTATTATATATACATACAATACAGAGTTTAAAACAAATTGTAATTTTTTATATTTAAGAGCCATGCTTCAGGGCAAATGAATGAGTTGTCTTTCAAAGAAAGTACAACACTGACACAAAATCGGCATTTCACGGTAGCATTTATTTGATATCGTGTTTCGTATAATACAATTCTATTCAATCCAATGTCCATTTTCTATCTTCTTGTTTTACTTCATTCTTTTCTCCCTTTACTTTCTTTTTTTTCCCTCCCATTATTTACATACTCTGAAGTAGGCATCACATTTGCAGTGACCTCTGTATTGCTCATGGACAGTATGGATTACTTTCAGGTGACCCGCTTGATATAATAGTTTGTCTACTTCCTTCATAAAAAAAACATTAAAAAACTTATTATGGCCCATTCAACACCTAACACTTATTGATGTAAAGCTTTAATTTCCTATAAATAAATGATGATGTCATAGCTGATTCATTAACGGCGACATTCATTTCTTCCCCTCCCTCTCTCCTCCGTTGTTCACATCTTACCCTTAGGTAGGAAACGCATCTGCAGTGTTTCTTGTGTTACAGATATGCATGAGCGGTAATGATTATTTACTGCCAACCTCCAATTCCTTTCCCGTTCATTTTTACTTCCCTTTACTTCCTTCTTTCTCTTCCATTATTCACGTCCTAACCCTAAGGTAAATAATGCGTCCGCAGTGCCCTTAGTACTGTGGATGTTAATGGAGTTACCCGCTTGTTCGTTTGCCTGTCACTTCCATAAAAAAGTGTGCGGAATGTAAGTCATTTCATATAAAATTAATATGTATGTGTGAAGGGTAAATTTTTTACACTTTGGACGAACGGAAGAATGTGAAATTTTGTACAATTAGATTTCATATACAACAAAAGAAAAAGACAATATTTACGTAAAATAAGTGTTACAAATACCATAAAATAAACAAAATAATTCTTTGTTTTAACAGAGCAATTGTGTCTAACGATTTTATATATCTTTGTGATATAATATATACATTATTAATACGTGGAAAAAGACATTGTTTTTTAACCACAGTGCGCGCACGGACGAATGTGAGATTTAGCATAATTAAAGTTCGTATGTAAAAAGAGTGGAGAAAGATAAAAATATGAATTTCGGTCGAATTTCAACCACCAAACGACCATATTTTAAAATAATTAATTATCGAACGATTGTTTAAAAACAAAAAAATAGCATGTGTGATAACTAAATAAATATAGCAATGACACTGTTGCTACTTTATCAGCGGTGGCGGGCGGTTTATCGATGTGTGTATTGCTAAGGCTTGATTTACACTGTTATCGCTAGCAGAGTCCGAATTTTTAATCTTAACTTTGCATCTACTTTAATATCGTGTTATACAAGAAGTTCGGATTAGATTTTTTTTAAAAGCTGCCTCGGCGTTGTACGATATTTATAAGCGGAATATGGACTAAATAATATGTTAGTTGATTATATCTACTTATTTTTAGTTGATATATCTATTTTTATTTTTTCTTAATTTTTATGATGCCATGTGAATCGATGTTTATCTTACAATATTGTTAGTACTAAAAAGTGGCTGGCTCACGAATGTAATCATCATCATCAACCTAAGGCAGTCCACTGGTCTGTCTGCTGGTCGTGGCTACCCCAAGACGCGCCCCATAGCCCAATCTTCAGCTACGCCAGTTTTGGTCAGTTGGTTCGTGCAGCTGATCAACTGACAAAAACTCTGTTGTCCCAAAATACGTTTACCCAAACGCGGTCTCCTCTCCAGCACTCAGCTTTTCGAACGGTTGTTGGTTCTCTGATAAACGTGACCAGCTCAATGCCACTTCAGTCTGTACCTGTATCCAATCGTAAGAATCCATACAAATATCAACACTATAAAAAATTTTTGCTGTTTTTGTGTTTAACTTTTTCGTAGATTTGTACTTGACTATACTTATTTATAATATGATTTACCGCCATAAAGATGAGTCCATGCTATAAGAATCGCCCATCAAAGAAACGATTCATCCTCACTTTCTGTATGAGTGGCAATCCAGTACGGTGTGTTTTTGAAGAAGTTGCTTTCTACGTTCAACCATTCTGTGTTATAAGCTACTTTCAGCGGTATTTCTGAACCGAAAAGAAATTTGACCCATCAAAAACAAGATTACCAACGCAAACGCTTTGCAGTGCCTATAGTGTGGCAAATGTTTATGGCAATGTTGATTATTTTCCATCAGAAGTTACGCTTGCTCATTTGCGTTCCTATCACTTAAAAAATATACAAAAACCGATAATCCATTCTATACATTTTTTTTCACCTATGAATATATTGCTTAGAAATCCTCTAAAGGCATCGAAAAGACTTATTTTTAGGACATTGGAAGAAATTAAGACGCTGTCGATCATTTCGGTGGATAGCTCAAGTACTTTATACGCTAAATATAAAACCTGACTAACGCAGTACTTACGATTCACATCAATATGCCAGTGAATAATACGAACTCACGACCTAAGAACGTAAGCGCGATCCTTAGCGACTGTACTATTGCTGCCCTCTTTAACTTATCAATTCAAGTTGAGTCGTTTAAATAGAAATTGGGATTTATTTTAACATATATACTCCTGTTAAGATAGAAAATTATAAAAACTAGAAATAACGATAATGCACCCAACAACAACGCATATTTCAAGGTGGTGGCCGCTGAAAGTGCATTAGCCAAGGTTCATAAATATTATAATTCAATCTGTAACCAGTTTTATTGTGTCGAGGTAACGGTGGGAATAATCGGTTTGTGTGATATATGAATTTAATTTTTATATATGAATTTTATTTTTATATATAGCTCAGAGGGCTATGGAGAAAGCTATGCTCGGGGTTTCTCTGGTGTACAGAATTCGAAATGAGGAAATTCGCCGGAGAACCAGAGTCAGCGACATAGCTCTTCAAGTTAGCAGACTGAATTGGCAATGGGTTGGACACGTTTGTCGCAGAACCGACGATCGTTGGAGTAGACGAGTGCTTGAGTGGAGACCGCGACTCGGCAAACGTAGTGTGGGGCGCCCTCCTGCTAGATGCAGCGACGATCTGCCCAAGG
Organism: Baronia brevicornis; assembly: GCA_031353405.1. NCBI lineage: Eukaryota > Metazoa > Arthropoda > Insecta > Lepidoptera > Papilionidae > Baronia > Baronia brevicornis. The sequence goes on from JASFAT010004037.1 coordinate 133,291, forward strand.
CGGCTGGCAGAGACTGGATGCGTGTAGCCGAAGATCGGGCTAGGTGGCGCGCCTTGGGTGAGGCCTATGTCCAGCAGTGGACTGCCGCGGGATGATATTGAATATTGTCTTTGAAATATGAATTTTTATTTTTATATATTAGAGTCCTGAAATCGGAGAATGTTTGCTTTTTGAGCTATGTGATAAAATTAAGTTAATTACAATTTTCGAATACCAATAAAATATATCATCATTTTATAACACACAGACCTCTAAAGGCGCGCCACCTCGGCTGATTTCCGGCAACATGCATTTGCCAGACGTTTTTCCATTCAGATAATCAATGTAAAAAATAGAAATATAATTTATCTATAAATTTTCGGCTAACGCTTGAGAGGTCTTTATAGGAAATATTTCTCAATGCAGGTGATGAAAAATCAGCAACAGCTAATGGAAAAGAAGATGACGCAGGGGGTGAAGACTCCAAAGATGCCAAGAGGGATCTGAAGGTTGAGGGGGATAAAAAGGTAAATAAAACGTATTCATGAGGATCTATTTAAGTTGCGTTCATTTTTTGCGACGAAACGTGTCTCTAATCTGACATATGTCGTGATCGTGGGCATGTACTCCCGACTTGCTCGAGGCTCATCAGTGAACCTCCATAGTTTGTTTAAAAAGATAATAGAACTGCATCTTTTAGAACATTATACTATTTATATCTTCGCATTAGATTTTCATGTAATGCTGGTTACATAAAAGGAAAAATTTCTGACCTATCTTAGTTATCAGCCAGTTTTATGCATAAGAATAATATTCTTATTTTATAAAACCGTTGGTGTGATATCGTTGATTTAATTATTAGAATTCTTAACTCCAAAAAATCATTTTTTCTCACTTTTTATGCCATCTTACGGATTAACTGAAAACATCCGATGGAGTGTTTTGTACTACCTTTTTATATCTAAAGTAAGAATGGTTTTATAACAAATTCTTAAATTATGAAAGAATATCAGTATATTTGGTCCTGGGAAATTGACTCATATGGACGATATATGCAGGTAGGTTTCGGCACGTATGTCTTTCTGAATAATTATGGCGGATGATAGCCGAGGGTTACGGGTGCGGTTCCTGAATCTGAACATCCATCGCATCATACTGACGTCAGAGTGGTAGCGTTGCTGCCGCGCTTCCGGAACTACCTACTCCTTATTATGGACGACATAATACACTTTTATATATTTCTTTAAGGCATATTGCATATACATATGTAGTGCAATTTGTGTGACGACCATGATAGTGGTGACAATTCAGTCAGTTAACCCGAGTGCTCTAATGTGATCTGATGACTCTACATGTGATCATTCACATTATATTGCTATTTTTAAAGAAGTCATTTTATTCCTATCAACATTACTAGAGTTAACCGCACCATCTAGGTTAATTTAATGCTTGTATTAAGAAATATGTTTAACATCAATATTTAAGTATCAGATGGATCCGAACCTATGTATTTTAGCTAAACTTAATTATTTTAAGAAATATTTTATACTTTACTTGTCAAATCGTAGGCAGAATCGAATCCATGACTAAGTATTTTAAAACTTTTCATTAAAACTTTAACACAAGAATCCTAAATATGTCTTAACAGATCCGTTTCCATTGATAGGAAGCGAATAAATTCGTTTTTTATTTGACTACACAATAGTAGGTAATATGGTAAACAAGCGTTAACAATATATTGTTATAATTGATAATTATTTAATGTAGGAAGAAAATGGTGAAACTCACGATGACATCGACAAAGACGACGTAAAGGAGAATGACAAGGGTAGCAAGAAGGCGATACACAAAAAGAAACCTAAGAAAGAGGTAAAACTTTCTATTAGTTTTTCTTACATTCCATTTTTCTGTAAATCAATCGTAAACAGGAAGTAAATAGGGCTGCCAAAAAATTACAAACATATACGATATACTATATAGTCTGATACTTTATTTCGTATACAAAAATATTGAGGTTATTTTTATTTAATTTCATTGTCTGACTAAGTGAGAGATGAAGCTTTTATAAAAGTACTAGCTTTTTCTCGCGGCTTCGCTCGCGTGGAATTTGGTCTGCCACATTAAATTTCGTGACAGATCATTTTAAATAAATATATTTTTTTTACTTAATAGTAAAAATATATTACAAATAAAATTACATAAAATCATTACAAATTGTAGCCTATATGTTATTCCGATGTATAACCTATATTACTGTAAAGTTTCATCCAAATCCGTCCAGTAGTTTTTTCGTGAAAGAGTAACAAACATACATCCATACTCACAAACTTTCGCATTTATAATATTAGTAAAAGTAAATTAGTAAATGTATAGAATAGAATGTTGGAGCATACCTATAATTTTTATTTTATTTCGACATAAATTGACAATCCTTGGTTGTATGCCTCTGGAATTTGTGAAATATCATAAGGTGATCCGGATATAGTGCCTAGTCCGTATAATCAGTGTGATTACTCAATGACATTCCCCCCCCCCCCAGCCTACGTGTATCACACAAGTTCAAGATTTTCTTGAAATAAATGTTTGGTCAAAATTATCGCACCTTTGGATGCGGGTTTTTAGGAACGTCAAGTTAGATGCGTCGGTATATGACATTTGATTTCTCTCTTGGTCGTATTGATTATTCATTCCACTCGTAATCTTACAGCTAATGAATACAAACATTCTTAATTTTGCGCGCACTACGTCGCCCATTCTTGCACTTTCCAGATGCTTCCAAATATCTCCGCTAGATTAGTCTGGGATAAACCCCATATTCTTAACACGTTTAAGACGGGGACGGGAATTCTCGTCTTTTATTTTTCAACTGTTGGCGACAGATGACGGAAATTCACGTTTTTTGGAATCTGATGCAATTATTTGATTGTTTTTGGAATCTGAATTTGAAATTCTGTAATTGCAAGTAAAGACAACATAAAAATATGAAAAAAATGAAAGTTGTAGTGATAATAATAAAACGTACATGTTTTATGAACTGAGGCTAGAAACTTTTCAGCGCATACAAGACGGTATTAATGTGTTAAAGCTTCATATAAAGCATTGCCGTATACAAATAATCACTTTTAATAATTATACTATTTAAGTGTACTGCATTGATGTATTTCATAAATACACTTTGTCAACCATTTCTTATGTGTTTGACACTGAAGGTTATTTTATAAGGGCGGGAAAGAAAAATATAAGAGACCGTTCCTTGCCCTGCGCTTCTCTAGATTGTTCCAGAACAGTGTGTATATTTGGAATTTAAGTTTTTATGAAAGAAGTAGGTAGGCACCGCCCATAGGAATTTGTAGTTGAAAATTCAGTAAAATGCTACCATATCAATGCATGCTATTCTATGAGCATATGCTGTTTCTTCGTTCGAATTGACCTATCCGTATCGCATAGTATGGCTCCATACCATTATTTGTCTGTTATTGTAAATTTCAATTTATATGTTATAAGGACACGGAAGAAGAAGATGAAGACGAGGAAGAGGAGGAAGAAGAGGAAGATGAGGAGGGGGAGGATGGTGAAGAGGAGGAAGAAAAGAAGCCTATGAAAGACAAGTAAGATTTGGTTTTACTTATACATTTGGTTGAACTGCGAAAATGTTTTAATGGTTGGAAAAATCAAAAATATAATTTATTAATTTGAAAGTTTTTACGGCAATATTAAAATTGGAATCCATGCATGACCTTAAGATTTGACACTACGAACTATTATATAATATAACAAACATTATTAGACTTTTGGTGGTTTCCGAAGCATTGCAATTTTAGCAAAATTTGTTTCTTTAATATAGACATTAATTATAATGTGCAAACTTATTAGTTTTTTAGTAATTAATGGTTTTTGTAAATTATATCAAGTTTGATATCATCATCAACAGCCTGCGGCAGTCCTTTGCTAATTTTTGTTTTCACGCAAGATTTCTATTTTAAATCTCAATATAGTAGTATATGTCATTACAATCACTTGATGAAACTTCTTTTTGATTTTTATAACTATTCTGTAAAGCGAAATCTGTTGAAATAACTTAACATCCAGACTCAGATTACATATCTGCAGGGCTAACAACTATTTATTCTTATATCGGAAGAAAATAACGCTGATTTAGGTGGTTGGGAACCGGGCTCTCCGATTTCTGAGGGAATGGAAACTCACCCAACGTGCTTGTCCAGGGCGGATTGACTAGAGTATAGGTTCACAACCTTTTATGAACTACCGCCCCCTTAACAAAAAAAAAAACGTTTATTTACGCCACAATAACAAGGAAAACATTTTAGACTGCTAGATAAAATGTTTTTCATGAATAGAGTATCTCCTCGCTTTGGAGACACGTCCCTTAATCTTATGCCGTATATCGGAATTCTTGGCGTTGACATATCGCATGATGTCCAGTTCTGCGGCCATCTGGAAGAAAAGGCCAAGCTGGCCTCGAAAAAGCTGGGTGTGCTCAGTAGAGCGAGACAGTATTTCACATCTGGCCATTGCCTCCAACTGTACAAGGCACAAGTCAGGCCACACATGGAATACTGTTCTCACCTCTGGGCCGGGGCTCTCCAGTATCAACTTCTTCCATTTGATCGCATTCAAAGTCGTGCGATCCGAATCGTCGATGACCAAGATCTCACCGATCGGCTTGATTCTCTAGCGCTGCGGAGAGATGTCTCTTCTCTCAGCATTTTTTACCGCTTCTATCATGGGGAGTGCTCCGAGGAGTTGTTTGGAATAATTCCCGTCGCCGACTTCCACAACCGCACAACTCGCCGTAAAGAAAAATTTCATCCCCACCATCTGGATGAGTGGCAATCTACTACGGTGCGTTTCTCTCGTAACTTCTTTCCTCGCACCACCAGTTTGTGGAATCAGCTACCCTCGACGGTCTTTCCGAACCGTTACTACATTGGAACCTCCAAAAAACAAGACTTCAAAATACATACCTAAAAGGCCGGCAACGCTTCCGCGACTCCTGCGGTGTCGCGGTTGTCCATGGGCGGCGTTGATTCCTTTCCATCAGGCGACACGCTTGCTCGTTTGCCCTCCTATCCCATAAAAAAAAGAAATTTTAAAGCCCCATTTGCCTTTGGACCCGCTACAACCCCTATGAAAAACTCAAGCGCTCCTGTTAGGAACCTATTATCTAGAGATCTAAACTCTAAACTAATACCTGCAGGCCATACATGTACATTCCTTTGCAAAAAAAAACGGGCAGTTTTGATTTTTCTACATTATTGGTAATAATTTAATTCGAAAGAGGTGTTAATAGCTAAGCTGTTACCGGCCTGTCTGGCTGTTGTCTGGATATGAAAAAGTTAATTCCAAATTCGAAGCTTGTCTTTTAAAAAAATATCCCTTTTTTAGTTTGTAACTTTTGACTTAACTTTGTTAAGGTTTGTTGTTAGAAGGTTATCAGGCAACTAAAACTGACTTCTTGTTATTTTTAGTAGAATAATTTGTTTGTCGCATCGTCCTACCGTATTGTGACTTAAAACAGAATCTTTGTATCTATTGTAATGATAGAAAAAGCAATAAGAGGTAGTAGAATTATAACGCTGTAGGAAGAGGGGTATAGCCAATGTTACGTCTGACAGTGGTTAAACGTGAGTTGTTCAACTGTCTAAAGAACCTGGACTCGATACCAAGAGACAGGTTCCGTTTGCGAAGACTACGAGCATGCCGTAATTGCTATAAAGGGAGGTCATACTCGTTATTAATTTTTATTTTTTATTAAAATACCATAAAATACTCGTAGCCTTAATTTCACTATATCCATAAAATGTCCATTTTCACACGGGTTTCTGTTTACATTGATTAGAACTCCGATAGAAATTTCTATATTATAAGCTAATGACATACTAAAAATATTAATATTATCCATAGAAAAGCCAATGATTGTAAGATGCCCGTTTTATGTATTATCGTTTAAAAAAAATTATGGATTTTGTAGTGAAACTGATTTGAACAGTGGGCATTGTTGATTGTCAAAACTTCATTGTCTTAAACAGAGCAAAGAAACCCACGAAAAAGACAAAGGATGGTGACGATGAAGGTGAGGATGAAGAAGGCGATGAAGAAGGTGAGGAGGAGGAGGAAGAAGAAGAGGAGGAGGAGGCGCCAAAACCAAAACCCAAAAAAGAGGTAAATACATACGTTTAGTAGTATGAAGGTAGACGAGGTAACAAATGCTACCATTTAACGCCGATATTCTGTGAGAGTGTGGTACATAGCTCTACTACTATACATGTTATTATATCGCAAGTTCTAATTCTCCATGGTGCTATTGATGTAAGCTATCTCCTAACACTAATCAAAACAGCTGTTTGTTTTTTGAGATAGGGAGGCAAATGAGCAAGCGTATCACCTGATGGAAAGAAAATAATGTAAATAGACATCTGCAACACCAGAGGTATCGCAGGCCTGTAAAATATGAGTAGGCTTGGTTTTTGAAGGTTTCGGTGTCATATCGCTTCGGAAACACCGCCAAAGGCAGCTGGTTCTGAAGAGTTGTGCGTGGAATGAAGTTTCAGGAAAAACGGGAGAAATTATTCCTTTCGGCGAGTTGTATGGCAGTGGAATTCAGCTGCATGAATTATTCTGAACTATCCCTCGGAGCACTCCCAATGCTAAAAACGATAAAAGATGGGACATCCATCCGCAATGCCAAAGAATCTAGCCGTTGGGTGAGCTGTTACAGTCCATTGCTGGATACAAACCTCTCTCACAAATGAATGGTATTGGCCTTTACTCTCCACGCTTGACAGGTGGATTTTCGTGGACCTTAGCTCTAAACTCTATTTCTAAACATATAACTTAAAAAAAAAGCTAAGAAATCTCAAACATTGATATGGGGTTATTTCTTTTATAGGATTAACAAATGATATTCGTGATAAATGTAGACAACAATACTGGCTTTATAAAGAAACTCCCACGCGTGTCTAGCGTTTCACCTTTTGCTGTTTGGTCCACAATATGATTTTCTGTACTACCTTATTTATACACGACCTTTTTAAATTATTTATTAGTATTATTAGTTTAATTTAAATGGTTTAAGATAATTCTAATAAAAATACAATATGGCTCCTCGTTTCCTTTAAAAAAAAGCATAAAGATGATAGAATTTAGAAAAAGTATGTCTGGTAGTAGAAAATATTTTTGTTACCCAATGTATATAACATTTGTTTTATATTACAACAGCCAACAGAGCCACCAGTGCCTCTACCGGCCGGCAAAGGCACTCCTCTTGGACATATCAGCAACGTGGAAGTATCCCTGTCGCGTTTCAAGACCCAAGATCAGAAAATACTGCACCAGTATTTATATGGGGTGAGTTTTATTATTACTTTTTTTATAAACTAAGTATAAACGTTATTCATGTGAATTTTCTGTAGAATGATTGATTCATGTGATTTGTAAGCTCTTATTCCGTGTTACATTTATCTGCAGAGCAGATAAAGTATTTAATGAATAACTAATTGGTTCAATTTCCAATTTATAGCTTTTAAGGTCATGGTCGCGGGTTTTGCCTCTACAGGCATTTATTCCGAGTCTGGGTGCCTTGTCAATCCATCGACCCTGGGATGGGTTAACGTCCATTCCACTAGGACATGCGTTGGTCGTATTGAGCAGTGCTAGCCATATGGGTGTGAAAAAAAGCTTAGTGTAAAATCAACTTATTTAATATTAATTTTTTTATTCAAAATACTATAATAAATATATAACTTTTTAATAGCAATATTCATTTTATTAATGGGAGATATTTTTTTGATTTCTGCATTAGGATAATAATTTGTATGGCCTACATGTATGTGTGTGTGTTTGTCCAATGTTAAAGGTAATTATAATGGCACCCATCATACGCAATCCTGATGTCGTGCTAAGAGTACTATTATTTTGTTTTTACTTCACCGGGTTTCGTCGTATGGTACGATATCTTTAGAAATTGAAAGATATGGTCATAAAAAATAATTTCATTATGTTTACTGGTTAATGCGCTCTAAGTAACGTTATATTGAGTGATCAGTAACGTTATAAATTATCTTATGGTTATTTTGTTTATAGCAACTGTGTTTGGACCGGAATGTTAAACGCAACATCAAGAAGTTCAAGGGTTATGAGTGGGCTATCGGGTCTTCGGATTACAAAGCCAAGCTCGAGGAGACCTCCAAAATGGAGTCCAAACAGCTACGCACCATGTGTGAAATGCTGGACTTAGAAAAAAAAGGTAAATAATTATATTTATATTATATTAATATATGTATATTCTATATTATTGTATATTAACCAGAAAATTTTTGAGCATCTATGAAGTGCTGAGCTGGATTAATTAATCAGCTATTTCTCTCGTAATGCCACCAAAGGTCCCATATGTCGCGCGTCTCTTCATTTGTCATAATAAAGTAATTATGCAAATGAGCATATCACATTTTAAATTAAAAAGTGTATAACTCGATGATTAGAAATCTTTATTTTGTATACAAAATATTCGGTGTTCTTTTTTGGCCAAAATCATTACATTTTCAAACGAAGTAGTTCTAGTATAAGCATAATACAATAGACTAATTCGTTTGAAGAATACGTACAGACTATGTTTATTATTCATAATTATATATAATAAACAAACACTTCTTCTCCCTCAATCAAATTTGAAGTTTCTTGAATCGAATAACTGCTTTATGGGGCCACTAAGAAGTGTTTTTAATGATGGCAATATTATAGTTTAATATATTTCCCACTTCTATATTTTTTAAAATTCACCACTTGGTGCAAGTTCAAAAATTCGCATGGCAGTTTGTAATGCATGTAATGGCGATCTATTCATAGATTTAACATAGTGTTATAGTGATATCATAGATTTAACATAGTAATATAGTGAATTTAATTTACGCGGAAAAAAGACACCAATATTAACACATTCCCATCGGGCTATTTTTATATATAATTTATATATAATAGGAGAAAAAACAACCCTAAAATAAATGCTTAAAAATAAACCGGTCCAAATGTAATTGTTTTCAAAACACTGCGTGAAAGAATTTCGAATTATCGCGTCTTTTTGATAATAATGAATTGTTTTTTTTTCTTCTTCGAATTACTAAGTGTACCAAAATCATTGAATTTAGTTGATTTGAAACCATTGAGTTTTATCTAGGGACCCAACAATTACTTTGTATTTTAGAGAGGTTTGAATTATTAAGAGTCGACTGTATTTACTGTGCTGAATAATGACTAATTTACTCGACACTATTAGGCTCAGCATCGGAGCTGGCATCGAGATTAGTAGGTTTTCTTCAGCAGCCGGGTGCAAACTCGCCCCACGCACGTGGTGTAGCTCGCGCCACGCCCACACAAGCCACGCCCGGCGGAAGACCGCGACGTTCCGCTGCTGTCAAGGTTCACAACAGAGGTAAGGTTTATTTCTGCAGATTCACCTGCATATATATTGTTTTATTATTTCTTTTACACTTGTAACTATATACTGTATTTGACAGCATATAAGACGCACTTTTTTCCCAAAATTACGTCTCTACATACTTACCTGCGTCTTATACGCGAAGGACACAGGTTATTTTTTTTTCTTTGTGTGTGGCCTCCTAAATAAGGATGCATCTTATATGCCAGTGCATCTTATATACCGTCAAATACGGTACATCATAATTTAATTACAATATACCCTATTAAAATTTATTATATAAAAAAAATATAGTTAGAAATTACTGTGGATCTTACAAAAGTAGTCCTATGTATAAGTGTTAACATACTCATGATTTTGTTTTTGACAGGATACTCCGATGAAGAATATGAGACTGATCCAGAAACAAAAGTTAGAGGTCCAAAACCAACAAAAGATGGATCTGGTGATTCAGATGTATGTAAACGTTAAACTTTCATGTTGAATGTTGTATTTACTTTCTTATTGAGAATTATTAACTATATTTAATTGCGTTGTTCATAATTAAGAACATTGGATAAAAATGCTATCATCTACATAAACATTTTGGCGCCGTGCAAATTAAAGATGCAGAGATATTAATGTATTGTAGGCATGCCGGAAACCCGAATTACAAATAATAATGACTTACATGTAAGTACTCGTTGCAACGCGACCGAGTGTGTGAAACGAGTGAGTGTACGTAGTTAGCTCTTCTAAGTGTATACTAATCAATGTGTGTTAAATTAATAATGTCCATATACATATACATTAATAATTGAATAGTGAAAGTAAGTTTACGTTATTTTGTGTCTGCCGTCTGTCCAATAGTAGCACAGCAGCTACGCGGACACAAATAAATAGTTGCTCTTATAGTTTGTACATTACTAAATCACATCAATTCAATTTAATATAGAAATTATCTCACAAGGTAATGTCCAGTTCAATACAGGGGATCGTTTCCAAAACGATGTAATTGTTCACTAAAAGATTCTATGAACTAGGTTGTTCACAAATTAATTATTTCCAGGGTTCGTTCAATCCTAGTGGGTCAGAAGCGGATTCGGACTTTGATCCTGAGGTCGGCGAAGGCGTCAGTGGCGTCAGTCGCAAACGCAAGAGTTCGGGGCGTCGCCGATCCGCAGGCAAACCCGGGAAACGCGGTCGAAAACCCAAAGCGAAGCGTGGCCGGGTATATATGCGTTTATTGAACCTCGTTAGATCAATATGATACATACAAGTTCAAATAAAATATCTTCTTAGTATGCCTCTACAACTAGTGAAGGTTGTCAGTCAGCTCTGAATATTTTTCTGTGTCTCTAGCGAGGACACCATCAAAAGCGTAGTGGAAAGCATGCCAAGACGATTACATGTCGTAATTGCTGCAAGGAGAGGTCATACTCGTAATTAATTTTAATGTTTTTTATCCATAATGATACTCGTAGTTCTAATTTGAAGTTATACCCATGTGTAATAAAAAATGTTACTTAGCGTGTGATAGCTAGATAGAGTCGAGGACGACTTAAAGGCAATCGGTGTGAGGGGCTGGAAGGCAAAAGCTAAACAAAGATCCGACTGGAAAAATTTACTGAAGGCCCACCCGCGGCTGTAATGATTTTTAGTTTTAATGACGATGGAATATGTGTGAGCGTGTGCTAGCGGAGACGAGTTACGAGCAAGATATCGGCGGTTGTTATGTTCGCGTACCTACGGTGATACATAGGCTATGATAAAATGTCGCCAAGACATTAGTATGCGAACTGGCCCTATCTTGTCTATGACCCGTTGCACTCCGTTATCCGAGACGAAGTCTGCGAGTTCGAATTTAATATTTCTTATTTTATTTATAGCAGCCAGCACTTAAAGGTCGCGGGAGAAAAGCAAAGTCAGAAAGTGACGATGAAAGTGAAAAATCAGAGAGTGAAAGCGAGGCAGAGTCTGGCAGTGATGCAGAGGAATCCGATGTAAGTTGAATTGTATTATATTCAATGCCTCGATGGTGGTTCAAACTAGAATGAATGAAATGAAATCTTGCCACAATTGCCACATCAACCAACATTTTACAGCAGGAGCCAAAGAACAAGCGCGGAAGACCGCCAGCGATTGCGAAAGGCCGCAAGGGACCAGTCGCCAAAAATGCCAACGCTAAAGCTACACCTGTTAAAAGAAAAGCACCCACTCCGCCCGGTATGTAATGTGTATGTTTCTAAAGGGATGGGATTCAGTATGGGAATTTGTTTTTTGGGTTTTTATACTATTAATTATTATTTTATGTAGATAGATTAATAATATGTAATGAGAAAGTAAATAACAACATATTATATTATTTATTTAATTTCAATATTTATTAACTACAAAATCCACGGCATATCACTAATACAAATTTAGGAAACTTCTGGAGCCAATTATGGATTTACATTTTGATGAAATTAACTTATATTAAAAAAATATACAGATTCGCTGGTAATATTAAAAATAATAAGTAATATGTAAAATATTAATAATATATACTACTAATAAAAAGCATATAATAGTTGTGTGTGTGTGTGTGAGTGTGTACATGTATGAGAGCCAAGTTTATATGTTTATTATCTAAATACTAATTACATGTTTATTATTATTATATAAAGAAAACACTTGTCGACATTTTATACCCTATGTAAAGCAATTAATGATGATCTATGAATAAAGGTAAATAAATTGCTTTCTAATAAAGGATTAATTTGTCCCGTAGCTGTTTAGTAGTTTTGATCAAAGGAGCCAGATTTGATCGGCTCACAACAATCAACATTTTGAGTATTATTTTACTATTGACTGATGGATTATTATTAGTTGTAACAAATAAATAAATGATATAAATGTAAAATAAGTAAATGATTTAAATTTACTGGGTTACAATAAATCTCATCACATTTGATGTTCTTTTATAGAATATTAATTTAATTTATCATTCCGGAATCAAAATTTTCTATATTTTATTAATTCATTGATTAAACATGTGTGTATTCACTGTATAGCCAAAAAGAAGGCGCCAGGAAAACCAGTTGGTCGGCCGGCAAAGAAAGGCAAAAAGCCATCCTCAGAAGAAGAGTCTGGGGAAGGTAGTGAGGAGGAGGATGAGGAAGGAGGTAGTGAAGATGAGGAGGAGGAAGAAAGTGGAGATGATTCTGATGCGCCTACCGACAAGAAGGCCAAGCGGCCTCCTACCGTGAGTAAAAATTATTTATTACTGGCTGATTGACGGAAATTTTAACCTTTTTTCTCTCCCTTTACTTCCCTCTTCCCCTCTCATTATTTACATCTTAAAGAAGACAACGCATCTATGTCATCCTCTAAACTTAGTTATATGTAACTAACATTAATTAATCAATAAATTATAAAAGATGTATAAAAATATAAAAATATTACTATCAAAAAATTTTATATCTGCAAGATATACAAAATAAATCTAAGTCAAACAAATTTTAAATTTTAGTAAATAATATAGTTTTAAAATATTATTTACTTAAGTTACAATTCGAGCGAGACACAGAACTCTATGGAGATTACTTGGAGAGGCCTATGTGGAAGAACCATTATTTTATTTAGATAGATCAATAACATTTAATGAGAAAGTAAATAATAACATATTTTATTATTTATTTACTACAAAACCTACAGCATATCATATGCTAACACTTATACAAATTTAGAAAACCTTCTGGAGGCCTATGCGGAAAAGCAAGACAATCGAAGTAGTGTCTTGACACTAATTACATTTACAACTAAGCAATAAGCACAATTAGCATGTAAGTTTCAAGTGTTAAGTTTGATTGTAAATAAGGGCTTTTTATTTTATGTTATAAGGATGAGGAGATTAAGAAATACGTGAAGCAGATCTTAGAGGGAGCCAACCTGGAACAGATCACAATGAAGACTGTGTGCAAACAGGTGTACAGCCACTATCCAGACTTTGACCTTGCACACAAGAAGGACTTCATCAAAGCCACAGTCAAGTCGGTCAGTACTGTTATTCAAGTTCTTTGTTTTTCAAAATAACACTACATTTCATTTCTCAAACGTTTACCACAATACAAAATTGGAACCATCAAAAAACAATCCTACACTTTCCTTAAAGGCCAGCAACGCTCTTGCATTGCCTATGGCACTGCGGATGTCTATGGGCGGCGTTGATTGCTTTCCATTAGGTGACATGCCTGCTCCTTTGCCTTCTTATCCCATAAAAAAACCATGTCATAATGAGGTTCCTCTGGACGTACTCCGTCCACGGCTAAACTCTGTAAGTATCCTCTTTTTGTCTTTTTTTTATTTAGACTATAGGTAGGTCACAGATAACCGGTTATATGTTCTGTTTTGTATACTTAAATTTAAATCTATTTATGTGTAACAGAAAAGTAATAATACAAACTTCTAAGAAATAATTTATACAGGCCCTGGCAGACCATATATTTTATAATGAGGCCGAGTTGTATATATGTTTAAATGAAAGTAGTATTTGTTGGCAATAATTAATAAAACATGAATGGCTTGCACATGAATGAATTCAAAAGGTATCTTGACTATTTTTTGAAAAAGTGTTTGTAATAAATTGCATTACTGCACTTGCTTACAACGTACTTCCACGTTTAGTCGTTTTAGAGCGTTTTTCTTCTTTTATTGCAGTAATCTATATTTCATAGATAGTATCTTCTTTCTGGTCCTATGTCCCCGAGGTCGGGTGAAGGGCGTCCACAGTCCTTCTCCAATGGGATTGGTCTTGAGCGACGCGCTCCACTTCAGGCTTTATTTAGGCACTTTATAGATAGCATATACATACGACCGGGAAAAAAATGTCGATAAAAAAACTTCAACAAAAATTAAATTAAACAAAAATTTAAATTGTTTTAAAGACGACCGATTAGCTCAGTAACGCGGCCCTCCGCCCACGGAGTCAATGGTCGCGGGTTCGATTCCCGCATCGGAATAAATATATATATATGGATTTATAAATATTTATTCCGAGTCTGGTAACCCCCCTAATCCGCATTCCCTTGAAAGAAAGGATTCTTTCTATCCTTTCCCTTCTTCTCTGCCAGTCCACGGTGTGCCGTGCCAATGGATGCATGGCTACGGGCGAGCCTAGTCGCAAGCGTGCCGACCGTCCCGGGATCGGGCTGCCCCGGGTACTATAGTGCCTTACCTCAGCATGCAGGGCTCTGCTGGGGCTGACCTTCATCCTCCCTTGCGGCTAGTGAGATTCACTAAGACGAATTTAATATACCTAATTTGTCGAAAATGACCGCGACGTGGTTCGCCACCCGTCACGTCCTGATTCCCACGAGCGCGATTCCCACAAGAAGCGACGAACGGAGAGCCGTTCCGCTACGATGAATGTGAGAGGCAGGATGGATGAAAAGATGGATGAGTGTGAAGGAAGCAAGGACGGTGTGTCAGGATCGTAGTGGATGGAGATCTATGATCTCTGCCTAACTCTACAGGGAGACAGGCGTGACTATATGTATAATGCAGTAATTTATATACATTTTATAGATGGAATCATCCGACTGAGGAAACGATGGCGATAATAAAACTTCGCCCGATATTTTTTTCTAGTTTTAATGCAGTAATCCATACCGGGAACTTCCCTGTAAATCCACTTCTTGCAGTAGAAAACACACATTATTTTTATGTTTTTGTTTGCTTGTCGCGGATCTTAACTAAGTAAAAGTTCTAACTATCCAGTAAAGATACTATTTGCATTTAAAAATAATTATAGTTATTACGATTTGACCTTAAAAATAAGAAGCTATTTTTTCATATCTACATGAGATCTCAACTTCTGATATTAAGTCATAGTCTACAACCAAACACTTTGCAATGTACTAGTATAATGTGATCCTAGCTGATTCGGCTACAATTTATTTTCAATTGTCACAGAAGTGTCAACTGCGCACGATGTATTTTTAAGTGCTTCAAATTTACACAAACACGGCCTTCTCATTCCTCCTTCCTTCTAATGAATTCTTTTTGATACGATTGAAGAGTCAAACGAATTCATACATTAGTCATACACAAATTACGTCCAGATATCTTAAAATTAATTTTTATAAATAATAAAAAACTTAGCCTTGACCGGAATTTAAATCAAGAATTCTTAAGCCATCAATGTCAAGATCAGACAGACACAATCTTATTGTGAAAATAAGTTCAGTTTTTATATGGTAAAAGATTTAATACAAAAAACCTCAGTTGCTAACATAAACTTCTTGGTCGTAAGATGGACAATTTTGAGAATTTATATTTATTCCTCCGTACTCATCACTCTACTCGTGCAAGCCCGCCATGTAAGGATACTCTTGACCTGGCCTTTCTTAAAAACTTCGGCAGGTATGTTTTTGGTATTTGTTCCGGGTATGTTTTCCGTGGTCTTCCCCTACCGACCCTTCCATCCACATCCCGTAACTTTTTTCCACTTACCACAATTTCTTGGCATCAACTGTATACAGGGGTATTTCTGAACGAAACAACATTTGAACCTTTTGAAGACTGGAAACATTTCTGAAATGCTTATGGTGTTTTGTAGATGCCTATAGGCGGCCATCCCATCAGGCCAATATGCTTGCTACTTTGCCTTCCTATCCCATAAAAAAAACTATTGAATTATGTAGTTTATAAATTAATTGTATGTAATATATTTATAATTAACTCACTCACTGCGTTTTTTTCGTTCTGTGCTCTCGCAAAACACAACGCAGTCGCAAAGTCTATATTTTTACAATACACTTGAGGCCCAATTATTATTTGTTTAATTTAATTTAAATATAATATATTTTTATTGTTATTTACTTTTTGTGTATATCCCAGAACTACGTGCAAAGCTATCTAAAAGTAGAGCAAAGTGAAAAAATGTTTTTTTTTCTACTATCCTGTGCACAATGTCTCACCACATCAAAATATATTTTTTTTAATACCGTGTCCATCCAAGTTGTCTGGAAGAAATCACTATTACCGATAAGACCGCCCTTTGTATATAAATAATATTACAATCAATAAGTGTGTAATTTTGTTTTTGGTGTATATATCTATCTATCTATAGTAGTAGTTGTTTTGCGAAATTTAAAAAACAATTATCTAGGAAATTGATAAGTCTCGTACGTACCACACTAAACATCGATTAAGAGTTATCATAGATCTCAAACGTACTGCCTGAGAGAGAGTTTTTGAAAAATGCAACGCAGTGAGCGTGTTAATGTGCAGATATATAGTGTATAATTTTAATTTATTTTTTATTTTTTTGTTGCAGTGTATTTAAGATGTTAGGCGTTAAGGGAGGAGTGTAGATGTCTACATAGCATACTATAGTTTATAAAAGGACATAGTTATATATTATTATAATAATAATATATTGTGAAAGAATAAAATATCTGAAATGAAGAGTAAAAATGGATGAGCACCCGCTTATATTTACAAGGTAGAATTTTTTTTTTGCATTTTTATCTTAAGTTCCACCATTGTGCATTTTTAGTGGTGCAGCGATTAATACAAATATTAATTCATATTTGTTAATGAATCATAATGACCTCGTTCCTAATTTAAAAACAAAAATTGTGTCATGATTGTATAACAATTGTAGAAGAATATAATTTTAAAATATTTTTTTCCATAACTAAAACACACGTAAATAAATTCCACTTTTATTGGTCAAATTAGTAATCATTGCACCACTATCTATATTGATTGAAATTCCAATAATGTTCTATGGAACCTTTAATAAATCAAAATGCTAACTTTAATTATTATGTTATTATTATTTTTTTATCCCCCATCCCGCTTTAACTACCATACTCCACCAACCACTTGCGAAAATAATAAAAAATACGTGTCATAATATGAGTTTACATTAAAATATTTTAATAAAGATATATTTTAATCTATAAGAATTTATACAAAGGCTTATTGAAACGGGGCTGTTGTAAAGAAAAGTTCTTCCCACCAACATACGATTAAAAGTTGTTACAGTGTGAAACAGACAAACTGTGTCACTAACCCTAAAATTTGCATAAAAACTATTTAAATTAAATTCAAATCAAGAGAAACATTTGTTTCACTTTCTATTTTGAATGCTATTTTTATCAATATTTTAATAAATAAAAAATTAATTCACACAAAGGTGTGTCAACGTTAAACTCAACAGACATGTGACGTAATAGGAAGAATATTTCTGATTTATTTATAATAAAAAATATATGTTAAAAGGATATTTAGTAAAATAAAGGATATTGCTTTTGGGATAAACTACAAGTGGGTAATTTTTTTATACTTATACGAGGGGACACTTGTATATCATTTGAAAGATAATTCATTGGTTTGAAAAGGTTTTACTATTTTAATAAAGTTGGAGTTCAAAGAGTTTAATTATTTCTGCCTTACCCGATATTGTAATAGGTCTTTGTAATCTACCATAAAAATATTTCCAGTCATATATTCAACATAATAAATTGAGTCTTTCCTACATATATATGAATCGTTTTCAGTTATTTGGCATCAATATTTTAATTTTCTGAATGAATTGATTTTTGCTCAATATGGTCCAGTTACGTTTCTTAACAACATATCACTTTCAAGACAAAAAAAATATTTTAAAATGAAACAATAAGTTTTATTATCTGAAGGAGAGAAGTATTTTGTTGGTAAATCATCAAAACTGTTAAACTAGTTAACAGTTTTGATGATTTATGAATCATTGTCAATAATACAGCAGTAACAGTCCACTGCTGGACTTTAGCATCCCTAAAAAATTACGGTGTTGCCATAACCCCCACGATTGACGTACAGACTGGTGATCGCACATTTTTCGTTCAAGTAAACAACAGTAAACCGACCTATATATTGGTATATGCTCCCATTATCACCTCATACGACACCCACCAGGAACAGTATAGTTATATTTTATGTCGGAACCTTTATCGTCGGGTTTATTTCAGAAAATTATTTTAATATCACTTCCATTGCAAAAATATAATATACATCAACAGCATAAGCAGTCATGCCGTAATTAGACTTAGATTGGCGATTATAAAGTCAGGAATTACAAGTCTACACATTTCACTGGAGAATTTATGATTAACAATGTCTTTATGGTTATACTGCTGACAATCGCTTCTAAAGTATGGTGATGAGTAAACAAAGTGTGTTTGAGGGGATATAAAATTTTATATAAAATAGATTTCTCTTATATACAGCCGTGGCCAAAAGTATTGAACACCCATGATATCATTACATTTTCGAGGAATGTTACAACGAAATAAATTAAACTAATACAGATTCACATCATTATTTATATATGTAAAATCAATATCTTGTGGGTCCTTCACCCTTAGCCTTAATTATCGCAGAAATTCTTTTTGGTAGGAGAGCTAACAAACTTTCTACAGTCTTCAGGACATATTGCGGTCCATGCTTGTTGCTGGCGGAGTTTTAGGTCTTATTTGGTGTTTATAGTGTGGCACCTGACTTTAAGCTTTAAAATCCGTCTCCACACCTGAACCCCCTAGGTCAGATGTGGA
The DNA here is from genome assembly GCA_031353405.1 of Baronia brevicornis. NCBI lineage: Eukaryota > Metazoa > Arthropoda > Insecta > Lepidoptera > Papilionidae > Baronia > Baronia brevicornis. Next base: position 152,287 of record JASFAT010004037.1, read on the forward strand.
GACTGGCCAGGCCACTCAAGAAGCTTAATGGAATTTTCTCTGGATCATGCTATCGTGCGGGCTGATTTATGGCATGGCGCGTCATCCTCCATCCATTGAAATCTCTACTTGTGATTTTCCTCCCATGCAAAAATGCAACAACAAACGAACTTAGTTTAGAGAAACGCGCTAAACTAACTTCGTTTCTTTTGGGAATATTCACAAAATATCATCAAAAACAAAGGAAAAACACTAATAGCGCACTAGATCATTGAATGTGTACACAACGAGCGAAAGTAGTGAACTGATAAGTAAATACAAGAATGTTTAAATGACATTTTTCAGTTTATTAGTTTAATGACTTCTTAGGGACAGATTAGTTAATCCTTAAACAACAAAAACAAATGGGCCTCGTTTTTCTTTCACATTTTGTACAAGTGCAAAATTTATAGGGTACTCAATACTTTTGGCTTTAGCTGTATATTATACTCTATTTCAAGTGGTTCCTAAATCATGGTTTGCATGAAAAGCCGTTATGTGATTTAAGCTGTACAAACACGATCATCAGCTTGCGGCAGACTATCGCTGGGCATATGCAAAGGCGTGACACCTAGCCCGATCTCTAACTACATGCACCCAGGTTCTGTTAATCGCCTTGCGCAGATCGTCAGTTCATATGACCGATGGGCATTCTATACTATGTTTGCCAAGACGCGGTCTTCAGCACTGGTCTACTTTTACTTAAGTCAGTTCTGTAAAATATTAAAATACTCGTTATAATTCGACATTTGGGATGTGAATATCCTATTGTATGGGACTATGTAGTTCTCGTCTTTTTTCCAAAATTCACTTGAAAAATCTGATGGGTAACCAATGGCCTAATTTATACGGTATATGTACCATTGAGCCAGACTTCTATAAATCGAAGCCGCACGTAAATTATTTCTCCAGTGTCTAAAAGATACATCAAGTGCAGTATATAAACAGCGTGCTATAATAATTAAATACGAAAATATATATATCTTAAAATAGTTTTATACGTACATTTTTTTTCAATTAGGTAACACGCCTGCTAGTTTTTTCCTATCCCATAAAAAATAACTTTTCCTTAAAGACTCTAGCGCATGTTGCCGTAAGTCCTAGTTCTTGAAAATTAAAATAACATGAATTAGATAATTATAAAAATAAATTAGATAATATTAAAAATAAATAGACGATTTGAAAGGGTCAGTGGCAAGGCTAACCGCCTTGGTCAACGCGTGAGTCAATGATAGCGAAATTGATAAATATATTTATGGCCTATAAGCATTTAATTAGAGTTTGGATGCTCCCACCAATCCGCTTTTGATAAACGTGATTCTTGACGATGCCCATTCCCTAAGAAATTAGGAGGACCCGTGGCCAACTTTGGGGTAAATGGGCTGTAAGAAACAAATGGTATTATAGGGATCTTCTTTTTTATAGTACTTACCATTGCTTGGTTGTATAAATCTTGTTCGTTTTGATTTGATTGGCCTTATCTACATATGTTTATGGCATTCATTTCATTGATATTAATAAGTGGTAAGTTAGTAATTTAAGACTAAATATGTAAGGGTGTGTTAGTATATAACTGTGGCGTTCAAGTTAATACATACATGTTTTTGATTGCAGCTCATATCATCGTGAGCAGTGACCCTTCGGCCGCAAATATAAATAGTCAAGTAAGATACACACCACTTAGACTAATAATGTCTGCCGCGTCACCAACTTTGTAATAGTATATGTTGTTTAATTTTATAAGCTTCAAAAACTTGATGGAAATAGAGGGGATGATGACGTGGTTTCCTTACAAATAATGTTATTGCAAATGTACTCAACACCTTTAAGAGGCTAAAGCAGGGATGGCCAACCTCGCGCCCGCAAGTATACTCCCACGACTTCCGATAAATAAAATAATTTTATATTATTATTTTAAACTAAAATATTATCAGAAATGTCTAAAATTAAATAAATAAATTCTAAGGAAAGTAAAATTAAAAATAAAAAAACTTTTAAAAACATACATGATGTCATAACATTACATATTGTACATATTGCTTCCAAAAAGGCTGATTAAAAGAACAAATGTTTTGAATCATTCGATTATAAAACATTTCTATGCTGCTGCTCGAAAACATTCTTTAGTTGGAAGTATGCAGATAACATACTTGGTAAATCGGAAACTCTAGAGCATAAATTATCTTTTGACAAACGTTCGTAATAATCGGCCGTTCGATATGTCGACCAAGCGTTGAATTCCCGCAACAATACGTATGTATTCGTACGTACGAATTCTGAAGTACGACTTCTGCCGCGTTTGAACTGCACACGTTTTATTTTAATTTAGTTATTAAATTTTGCAATCTTAATTATTGTCGACTGGACATACATTCGCGTGTCATACGAAAAAGCTCCGCCCACGGCGGTGATGTTTCAAATTACCATTAAATCTTCACCATACATTAATGCCTGTAATCCTCGCAATTCCAGACGCTGAAGATGATATTACCAACCACGGTGATTTAAATCCATTTTTGGATCATCTCTCACAACCTCGCCCCTTCTATTTTACTAGGTTGAAGCCTTCATGTCCTATATTTGTTTAATTGATAACGTTGGATGCAACGCGGCGCGGGTCTGTGTAATTCAATGTAGTAGATATAATTCCCATAGAGTAAGGATAAATAGTAATCGCTGTAGAATTACTAAAGTGTTTTTATTATTTTAACTGTGCCTATAGGACTATGTGATCTGTTATCACGATTCCTTTTTATTTGTTGATTTTAAATACTAGTGTGTGATTCGCGGGGGCGAAATTTTTCTATTTTTTTAATTTAACAAACAAACAAGCAGCGTCGGTAATTTTTTATGTTATCAATTTAAGTTTTGCACCGCGAATCACGCACTGAACAGTCTCTCGTTTCGATATACATTCTTTAAATTTTTGATAAGCGTCGAAAATATTGTACAAAGTTCAATGAATTCTTCAATTTGGCTTTCACTACAAGGGCGTACAACAAGACGACTAAGTTTGAAAAAATACACGGACTTTACGCATATTACTGCTGGACACTATTTTGAGATTTTTGCACTATTATCTGACATTTTTTTATAACAATTGAGAATCGTAATGTCGGTACGCCTTTGTATTTTAGTTCTATAAAATGTATTGTTAATTGGTCTGAATATGGCGTGTGTAATGTAAGTTTATTTTTTTAATAATGGATGTAGGTTGTAATCGTATTTTCTCGCAGTCTGGCACTTTCGCAAAAAATACACTATTTTACTAAGGTTCGAATAAGAGTAATGTTAAGATGTGTAAATAAACACACGGGACTGTAACGATTGGGTCTATGTTGCGTCATTTTCACCGATTATTTTCATATTAAGACTACCATTATGCACTGAAGGGTGGATTTTTAAGATTTCAGTATTTTCCGATCTCTTTTGGGTTAATAGTGTCATGCTCAATCGATAAGAGATTAGACAGTAACGAAATCACTTAGTTGTTGTATCCGATTCAATTTCTTAGAAACTTAGCTTAGAAAACATTAAACGAAAAAGTATATAGTCATTTTTCATTTCAAGCATAATATAAAAGGATCAAGTTGTTGTTTACAGTGTTTTCTTTCTTGTAGACAATACAATAACGAAAGACAAAAATAATTTACTCATTTGATCCATAAATTCAAAGTAGTATTAGAATAAATGTGTGTTAAAATTTAACTTCCATCGCCAGCACTCTGTAGTGGTCACCCGAGTTTACGTCAAGAAGGGCTTTTTCATTTCTAATACACCACTATTTTTAGGTAAAAAATATAAACGTGCGGTCATAGTTTATATTAAAATTTCCCGAAACCTCAAAATTATTATGAACATATAATACTTGCGAAAACGTACTTATGTGCGAGAGAAAGTTATTTCTCATTCTTTCACAAATATCACATTTTATTTTTATAGTCTCATGTTATCATATTGTTTAATTCTGGTGTCCTGTTACTCAATATATGAGTAGTTTGATTAAGGCGTCGAAGTGAAGTGGAATGAAAAAAATGTATTAACCTGACTACGAAACTCAATGTAAGTTTTGGTAGAACGGCCACTATTTTATCAAGATGTGTCATGAAAAGATTTTTTATATAAAAGTACTTGATATTATTTAACTTGATACTGGCATAATAGTTATAGCCATCAAAGAAGAAAAAGTACGTAATACCAAATGTACACACAAAAAATACCAAAAAAACACTTTGAAATATAAATCATTGCTATTTGTAACCAAAAATTATTTTATAAAAAATATAATTAATATATTACGTCATTTTTTATTTAAAAACAGTGGTGTATAGAGCACATAAGCCCTTGTTAAAAACTGTAGTTAGTTTATTCATGTCCGCTTAGTTTTATATAATTTTAGGTGCTGGTCTCGCATAATAATGGTCGTGATGAGGGGGATACGGTTGTTCTTTGAAAATTTTTGAATTTCCAATGAACAATTGTATATTCCCTTAATTTTAAATATAAGCGGTGAAATCGATAGTCGTTTGAGACCCTTACAACGTCCATGCGCGATACAATCTTAAATTTTGTTGGAAATTGTAACTTGTGGCCGAAATTGTCGCTATGTCCATGGTGGAGCATCTAAGTTACGGTAAGACGGTTAGGACGCGCCCAGACTAGAGATGCGCTCCGGAACGGAGATGACCTGTTATTGTCTATATTACATCTCCTTTCTCGAACGCATCGCATTTATAATCCCAAACTGTAGCCAAGCCGGATAACTCAGTCCTCGAGACGTTTCCTGTCTATTGTCATCAGCGGCATATTTATATTTCATTTTCATAACCTTATGTTACTATCAATTTCAGCCACCAGAATTAAACAGTATGTTTAATTCTGGTGGCGTATTGTACACTATAGTTCGATTAAGGTGGGGGCGTAGTGAAATAAAATAAATGTTGAGTACAAAAGTCCATAAAAGATTTTGGTAGAATATCCACCATTTTATCAATACAACCTGACAAATACATTTCAAGATACTTAGATATTTTACTTGACATCTGCATGATAGAAATACCATCAAGGAAGAAGAATTAAGTCCTTACACGCAGTGTAACAGGGGCGCGGGGGATAAACAAAGGAAATCGGGTGGGGAGCAGACGGCAGGTGCAATTTTCACTTAGCCAGCTCTAGGCGATTAACTTTGTTGGCAACTGTAGTTGATCCCCTGTAACATCGCGTGCGAAGACTGAGTTATCAGGTCAGACTATAAGAACGCCGTTCTTCGAATGGGATTGTATTTAACATTCTGTTTGTTATTAGCAACATTTGAGACATCTCGGTGCGCCCTAACCATTTAGTTATAAGATAGCTTTTAATCAACATTAAATGTGTATTTGTGAATTTAACCTTATTTTGGTTGATGTTTCTTTTTGACGGTGTAAATGGATGTGGTCAGTAGATGTAGTGACACTGAGTGCTAGAGTGACTGGTTCTCCCTTTTACAATTGGAGTATAGATAATAAAGTAAATAAAAGTTTGAAATTGTCATTTTATTTATCTGCGCTTACCCCCTATACAGTCGTATGTATAAATATACAATATCGTACAAAAATACAAACTTACAATATAAATTATAAATACATGAAAATCACTAATGATACATAATATTTATTACATTACAATGAGAAAAAAGTACCCCTTTGTAAAAAAATTGCCATTTTCATTATATTGAAGTTGCCATTTTAAAAAACATTTATCTCATTTTATCACGAAATTTAACGCCTATATTTTGACAGATAACAAATGTAAACGTGTTAAATTTATAGCTCTAAATTAGAATTGTCTAAGGCATGATATGTGTACCTTTATAAACACAAAGAAAAATAATATTTATACTTAGGATTTATATCGAGAGGCAATCAAATACTCTTACTGATGTGGGAATTACATCCACGACCAAAAAAAAATACTTGGCTATTACGCGTTATGGAGTCGTCAATATGGGATAGACATAAATACGATATCGAATCCTTAGTATCTTCTCATCATTCTACGTGACATTGGAGAAATAATCCGGCACTCCAATCCTATTTTGGCATTATTGAAAACCATTAATTCAAATGAATGAATGAATGAAAAGATGAAGATACACCATATTTATAGCCAAGGAATTATGTCATTTCCACATATATTACCAACACATTTCCGCATATAAATTTTTTGAGGTTTTTGTCAGGATTTACGCTCCTAGGTATATAACTCATTGTTTAAAATACATATTGAAATTATTTCATTAAATATTTTTTATTAAAGTAAAACTTACGTGCTAAAAGGTACAATTTGTTCTAATGTTAGTCTATTCCACGATGTTAATTGCTTTAAAAGTAAACAAAATTCTTATATTATGTGACGAAATAAAATCAATAATCTTAAATGGAATAAGATTAATTGAACTATAGAGTAATGGACAAAATAGTCCATAAAATTGGTTTTATTATTAGTATATAACGGCGGTTCGTATAATGGCTTGATACTTTTATCTAATACTTTTCATATTCAGTACGCTACATGGGGTTATTTTTCAAAATTGTACAATTAAATCGTTAGTATAGAAATAATTATTTTATATCATGCTTGGCATCATGAATTACGCTGTAGGTAATAATCCGCGGTAAGTAGCCATAACCGATTTTAAGTATTATAAGGTGGTAGGTCATATCTATACTGGCTCGCTCACGGATTTATTTATATACAGGCCTTGCAATGATGATCGTGTCATAACTTCTTTCGTGTCATCGTTGCTATACACCGGTTGAGTGACAAGCGACTAATCGTCTTGTTCGATTATTTTATCGCTTTATTCGCTTCATTATAATTGGTTATATTAAAAGGCACAAAAGAGACAATGCTATTCTGTCTTCGTTGGACAGCACACCCATGCTGCATATGCATGCCTCTGGCGGCTGTAAATTGAAAAGACTCGCGCAACCATGAACCCAACGTACCCCAGCAACTGCTGATGCAAGACCTGTGTATAAGACCATGGTTTCGCCTCTCTAGACCGAGATAGTTGTGTTGAATTGGTCGCCAAACTTGTTTAGTCGGAGACGCACTATAAGATTCAGCCGTGACTCATATGTTTCTAATGATTATACTTGACATTTGAACTATACACATTATAGTTTCAGTACTATCGACTCATAGTTCAGTCTCTGGTTTAGCCGCATGCGAACGTAAAACATGTATTCGCCTCGGACGTCGCTCGGGGCAAGCGCGAGCACTCTGTAGCTGCGATGCGGCCGAACAGTTAGAATGCTGTTCACTGTCGTTGTCCCCGCTGTCTACGTCGCCGTCACTGCTATTATTGCTAGGCACGTGTGAATCTCGTAGTCGAGGCCTTCGCCTCCAGTAGCGGAACTCTCTCGGCAGCGTGTACGAGCGGGGCAGCGATATCTGACTATCGATATCGCTGGGAGGTCGTGGCGTCTCGCGGGCCGGTCCATCGGGACTGGACTCCTCGCCGCTGCTTCCGCCCACGCCCACGCCCACTCCGCCACCCACGGAGACACCTTCCTCTTTTTTCCTGTTAGTGTATGAGCCGCTCCAATGACAGCACACTTGTCTATTGCAGCCCTCTAAGTAATGTGGCGCTAGAAGAATTTCCGGCGTCCTACACCTTTGCATTTTCCTCAGTTGCTCCATCTTCTTCCCCGCTATAGCTGGATAAGGAAACATCCTATCGCAGTTCTGTCCATATTGATTACATGTACCGACTTCATTGTATACACCTCTAATATTGTCTATGGTCTGAACGTTCGCTAACGCGCTATGTAACGCTGATATGTACTCTTCTTTCGTTTCACCGTATTTATTGTATATATTCTGACCGCCACCTTCAGAGTAGCCGGAGAATTCGCCAAGACTTGTTCTATGATCCTCAGAATATATTGTAGGATTTTGCGTTTGCAGCCTGGATTTCTCTAAAGCGTTCGATTCATAATTACCGCCATTTACACCTGGAATGTAAGCGTTCCTCGGGCTGCTGTTTAATACATTTCTTGGACTCCGGCAAACGTTCGCTTCGTAGTTTCTAGCTTCTCCCAAAGCGAAATAATTGGGAGAACGTATCGGTACCCTGCTTTCTCCGCGAAGATTTGCCGGATTTTCGTAAAATCCTCTCGATTCTTGACTGTATATATTTGGCATGCGCATTTTTATATCGTTTGTCGTTGGGTTTTCATTGTTTTGGAAATTCTGAACAGTATATTCTGGTTTGATTTCCGTATATGTCGGGTAAAGGTTGCACGTGTGGGGTAAAACTGGATAATTTTGGTAGGAATGTGACATCTCTATGCTTGGCCATGCGGGTGGCTCCGCGTGTGTTTTCGCCCTAGGGATAGGTTGTCGTTGTAAACTGCTGTATATCTCTTCTGCCGCTACGGGAGTGGTTTTTGTGAGCTTCCCTTGCTTTATCTCTTCTTCTATCACGCGTAACTCCGCTAGCTGTTTTTGCTTCTTTTCTTGTAGTTTCTGTTGTATATTTACGCGGGAGCCAACGCTCGATCCTTCATTCTCCGATGACCCACCCTGGTAAAATTTGATAAATGTTAATCAAATACACCTTGCGAATGTGGATGGAAGAGTTGGTAGGTGAAGACCAAGCAAAACATACCTTGATCATATTGCCGAAGTTTTTAGGAAAAGCCAGGTCAAGAGTACCCTTAACCAGCGGGTTTGCATGAGGAGAGCAATGAGTGTGGAGGAAGCAAGGAAAGTGTGCCGAGATCGTAGCAGATGGAGATCTATGGTTTCTGTCTACCCCTACGGGAAACTGTACGACGATGACGATATGTATGTAATGGATTAAACTGGCAGTTTTGTTTAAAAAAATACTTGTAACATTATTCCTTTTGTATATTAGTTAGGTATGAACCGGATGAACCGATTCATGAGAAAACGATCATCAGGTTATGCAGGTCAAAGGCTAAGATAGGCAAGCCACTTGTAAAAAATGGAAGGTTTGATCCAGGATTTGTTTATTATCATACCATCAATGCACAAATTATAGATTTTATCATAATCCCCATGCTTGGCGAACGGGTTGAGGATTGGGTAGTTTGTTTTACTCCTTGAACAATCCTACAATAGAACTAAAACTTAGTACCTAATAACCCCAACACCAATAAAATTGTAACCGCTTAACTTCTATCAAGAAAAGTTTCGACATAGGCCTTTTCTAAAACTTTCCATTTTGTTCCTTCTTTTGCTACCGGGAGCCATTGTGGCCCGGGTACTTTTTTAGTCACCTTCCCATCTTTTTAACTGTTTTCTTCTACTTCTTTTGCCATCTGTTGGGTACCATTCAGTTATTGTTCACACTAATGTTGTTGTTGTGTATTAAGGAAAGTGTATCATAATTTAAAAAAAAATTGCTGCATAACGTGGTTTTACTCATGTCAAAACCACGGCAATAAATTAAATGTCCTTTTAGAATTTTTATGATCAATTTCAAACTAACGTGGTGATTATGTGCGGCCGGCAGAGGTCGCCTCCAGAAGGCAGCTGCGGGCGCTGCAGGTGGGGGTACGAATGACGTCGGCTTCTTCTTTTTCCTCCCGTATGCAGCGCTAGCAAATATTTTACAATTATTAAACTAAAAATATGAAGGTTCATTTTTGATGTGAATAACAAGACAACATGATTGGAACTCATTTTTTATTAATTGTTCAAAACACCTACGTTTTGTACGATACAGAACCAGGGGCCGACAGCAGGGTTGCCCCTGCCTCTTTTGCATTCTGGAATGCATAGGGCGTTTTTGATCACACGCTTTTCTGATCTTCGCATACGATTTCTCACATTTAATTCAGAAATAGAAATAAAAAAATCTTTATTTACGACTTCTTTATAATATATTATAAAAGACTTTTTTATAATAATTAAAATTAAAACCTTAATATAATATACTAATAAATAAATAAAACAAAAAGAAAATAATTTTAATCTAACAAGTGTCATAAAATAGTTGGTGCTCAGCCAGCGGCGTTCTATTGGAGCACCTGACGCTGGTTTTCAGCAAGAACCAACGTGGTCAGATCGTGGACCACAGTGATGGCATTCATACTGAGATACACACATACATCCATAAATATACTACTATTCATACTCATATACACATACACACAATTAATAAATGTTTCAATGTTTGTTTTAAATTTCATTACAGTAAAACCTGTTTTTGTGCGGTCCTTTTTTATGCGATTTTGTTTTAGTGTGATTGGTTTTGTGCGATTTTTTCGTGCGATTTATTTTTATGCGGTATATGAATCTTAGCGGCGTTAGCACCAGTTTAATGTTTTCTATCAATGTACATATACAATGTTGTGGACAACTCTGATTACGTGGTCTCCTTGACAACAATGTATCTTGACTTCTGGATGCTCTGTTCAGTTAGTTTAAACAATCTACTGACAAGGCAGATTCAGTTACGTACATATTTATGAAATATATATATATATATATATATATATATATATATATATATATATATATATATATATATATATATATATATATATATATATATATATATTTATTTATTTATTTATTTCATAAATCATTGATGTATTTTCTATGTCCGAGTTTTTTTATACGGGTCTTTATCCATCGCATAAAAATTTTTTTAGGTAGTATATAGTACAAAGTTGTTTATTATATGTAAGAATTTATAAAATTTACGAATATTTTTTTGTACGATTTTTTATCCACTGCACAAAAACAGGTTATACTATCTTGCCATATATTACCTGTTGTTGACTGGGTTTGAAAATCGGCAGTTAAACACCCCGGGGATGGCTGCGTTGTCTGTCGGGGTACCGTTTTTGCCTGTTGTAATATTTTACGATTGTTTAGTGTAATAACCATAGCCAAATTAACAGAGAATATGTATTATTACAGCCCATATATATCCCAGTGCTTTTTTATGGGATAGGAGGGCAAACGAGCAAGCGCGTCGCCTGATGGAAAGCAACGTCGCCCGTAGACAACCGCGACACCGCAGGAGTCACGGAAGCGTTGCCGGCCTTTTAGGTAGGTGTAGGCTTGCATATATAACATATACATATATATAGGCTGGTATATATATATATATATATATATATATATATATATATATATATATATATATATATATATATATATATATATATATATATATATTTATATATTTATTTATTTATTTATTTATATATAGCTTCATAAGCTTCGTGACGTCATATGTAAATCTAAAGTACTAAAATTCTAATCTTCACTGACATTCTTTTATATCTAATATTATAAATTTGAGACGTACACACAACGCGTAACAAAGACCTAGGAGGGGTCGAAAAATAATGGAATACGTGTGACGTAATTTATGGATGGCCCCTACGAAAAATTGAAATTTTTAATTCTTTTCTGATTTACATATTTTATGTCGACCCAGTAATTGTTTTGTGCATTCAATTTGGAAGTTAGACTTTTATTCATAAAAGGATAGTTACCATTTTTGTCCTGCGAAGACGCATTTGTGCTATTAGTACCTTGTTGATGCTCTCCAAGCATGTATCCCAATCTTCTTACATGGAAATATCTACAAGGAAATGACATTAGTGATTATTGCTATACATTTTTTTATATAAAAGAGATAGGTTATGCAATTTCAAAACTTAATAAGGGACACCAAGTAATGCACAGTAAGCAGCATAATGCAAAAATGGTATTTGCATTATGCTGCTTACTGTGCTATAAAGCATAAATTTGGATTATTAAAAAGTCTAAAAAGAGTAAGGGACTCCTACAATAAAAAATGGGATTTTACGTTACTAAAAACCCTAAAAAGATATTAAAAATAGGATTTTGAAAAATAAAAAACCTTAACAAGTAAAAGGTCATAATGCAGAAAACTAAAAAAAAAACAGTTATCGTTTGGCTCTTCTATAAAATGTCTCCTGACCCTTACTAGATTTTAAAATTGAGCAACCGCAAGACAAAAGAGCAAGAGGGTTATGTGTTAATAGGAGTTTATATATTATCTATATAAAGGACATATGTAATGCCCTATCATGTGATATGCTTTGCATACATATATATACTATATTATATGAGCTGCATTACCACTCACTGACTGACATGTTATTGGGGAAGCTTTAAGAGATGGAGCGTAAGTTTGTTCTAGGCAAATGTTCGAATATGGTTCGAGGTATACAAATTATATTTAAACCTTGAAGATCTGAAGCTAGTAAACGGTAAATTGACGGCTCGTCAGAACCTTAATACCTACCGGGGTCGCTCTCGAGCAAAAAATGGCAACAAGTGCAGTGCATGTGTTCATGGATGGGAGGAGAAAAAAAACCAAAACGGCGGAAAACAAGATGGCCGCCATACAAACTGAGTCGTTATTTATGAGCCGATTTCGTTGAAATTTAGAGACCGTCGCAAGCGGGATCCTAAAAGCTAGTTCTATCTATATAAGTCAATGTATTTTCAAGTCAATTAAAGGATTAGCAGATCGAAGTAGGTTACCTGTAATAGAGCAGCATGAAGACGAGGCCAGCACAGAAGGAAGCTGCCGTCGCCGCCGCAAGGGCGGCAGGGCGTGCCGCCCGACCTGACCACCACCACGCTGTCACCAACAACCAGTTCTCCACGCACATCACGCAGTAGAATATAACCTGCCAGCATACAAATCTTGTATGAGGATAAGGTCTAACTCCTTGCATCAAAATGTGATCGCTGTAAACGGAGTGCAATACTGAGCAGTTGACACTGAGGTACGGAATGTTACGAAGTAATTCTTGTTCTCTAAATTTTACCATGATTTATATTCAGTAATATCATTTTATAAAATATAAACATTTATAATCATAATTTATTTATTATCATATAATGTTCATATAATATTTTTTAATACGACGAAATTATTAAAGTATTGAAAGCCAAACATAATATTATTAATCAACATTGGTATGATAGAGTTGAAAGCATGGAACCACACATAACCCAACACTCGCGCAAGTAAGTCTCGCGGAGAAGTACCACACTCCCGCAGAAAATCAGCATCTGAGTGGTAGCTTAGCTACCGCGCTTCGTACGGTGAACGGCTGAGTTACGGAGGCCCAACATCTTCTCCCCTACCCCTCCCATTCCCACTACCATAATTACACTTTTCTCTTAGCTCGACAACGCTTACGCACTGCCTATGGCGTTGCAGATGTCTATGGGCGGCGTTGATTGCTTTCCATCAGGTGACACGCCTACTACTTTGCCTTCCTATACCATAAAAAATCACATTGTGAACAATACTACCACGACTCACATCTTCTCCCTCGTTTACTGCAGACGACACATTTTATTTTATGATAGTCAAGTAAGTTGTTTAAGGCATACAGCGTTGTCAGATACTCAATTAACAAAAAGTATCTCATGTAAAGTATAATTTTTTTTTCGAGGGCGTATATATATCTTTGTACAGCAGTTTTGGAGATCGGAATTTCTCTAGTGGATAGAATTCAAAACGAAGAAATTCACCAGTGAACCAGTCACTAGCATAGCTCTTCAAGTGAACAGACTGAAATGGCAGTGGGTTGGACACGTTTGTTGGAGAACAGACAACTGTTGGAGTAGACAAGTGCTAGAGTGGAGGCCGCGTCTCGGCAAGTGTAGTGGGACGCTCCTCTGCTAGATGGAGCGACGATCTGTGTAAGGTAGCTGGCGGAAATCGGATGCGTGTAGTCGAAGATCGGGCAAGTTGATACGCCTTGATTGAGGCTATGTCCAGCAGTGAATTGCCGTGGGCTGATATTCATTGGACAGGAAATCCAATCTGCGTTCAAAGTGCTGATGTTCAAAGGATCATTTATCTTATAGTGGGTTGCTGTTTTTATTTATACAAATATCGTGTATCCAATAGGTTATTTGTCACCCCACAGGCGGCTCCTAGGCAGTTGTTAGCATGCAACCCGATCGAATTACCGCATCAGAAGTGTTATTTATTTTTATGGGAAAGGAAGGTAAAACAGCAAGCGTGTCGCTTGATGGAAAGCTATTAACGCCTCCCGCAGACATTCGCAGTATCATAGGCATTGTCGATGTTTGATCAATGTGTAGTAGGCCTTATTATTCGGTTCCAATGTCATATTGGTTCGTTAACACCGAACAAAGTAGTGGTGTGTGGGAAATACTTATTAGTTATTAGAAAATAGTGGTAGTTGACCTGCCTAGCTTAATAATTATTAACTAAACTTACCATCTTCTGTCGATGGTTCAATTCTTGCAGGTTGATGTACGCGAACACATAGACGAACGCTATGAGCGCGGAGAGGTATGCTTTGCGCGGTCGACTGATACGCTCCCCGTGGAACACGTTTTTTGGTGATATCAGCCACAGAAACATAGACACCCAATGGAGACCTGGAATGATAATTTTATTCTTTACTAGCTGTCCGCCCCGGTTACGCACGGGTGATGTACATAATGAAAAAAATGAGGCAAACGTCAGAGGAAAGAACAGCACGAAAACACAAACAAAGTTATGTTTTTGTAATACAACAGAAAGGGTAATTGAATAAAAATGAATCTCAATATATCAATACTGACATATATTTTGTTAATCATAGCTCCTTTTCTTAATTGTAGTAATGGTGCCATCAATAGAAGGCGCCGTTATTATTATTAAGAAAAGAAGCTATGATTATATTGCATAAAAGAAGAGAAGCTATGATAATATGAGTTATATTGCGATTTCAAATGACAAAAAAGAGGAAAATTGCTTTATTACGTCTTTTTGTACATTTTTTTTGAAAATTTTATTTTATACAAACCTCATCCTGATAATAAAAAACATCAAAAATATAATATAGTTATATAATTTAGTGTAGTTCTAAAGTTATGTGCGTACGCTTCATTTTTATGTGTACAGAAGATTTTAAAAGGTTCAAGCTAACATATCAAATATATATTTAACTGTACTATTTTTTGGAAATGGGATAGTAAAGCAAACGAGCAAGAAGAAATGCGAGAAAAAATAACGTGGCGGGAATAAACTTTATCGAGTCTACTGCCAGACTAGGTCGCCGATGCCCCAATATTATTAAATTCAAGGGACGCTTTAAATGCGAGAAATCATTTATTTAGTCATTGTGAACAATGGTAACCCTTTGCGGAAGAGGACTTTTTCGCCGAGTGAGGTAGTAGGACGAGTTTTTTTTTATGAGGTAAGAAAGCAAACGCAGGTGGATAGATTGCATTGAGGAGGACCTGAAGAAAACTGGAAAGAAAACACCTTGGAGAAGGTTAAGACACACAAAGGATTGTAGCGCCGCAGGAAGTAAGAAGTAAGGAAAGCATACGAGCAAGCGTGTCACCCGATGGAAAGCAATCAACACCGCCCATAGA
This sequence comes from Baronia brevicornis, assembly GCA_031353405.1. NCBI lineage: Eukaryota > Metazoa > Arthropoda > Insecta > Lepidoptera > Papilionidae > Baronia > Baronia brevicornis. The sequence goes on from JASFAT010004037.1 coordinate 167,722, forward strand.
CACACGACAGCATTGGTATAACGGAAGCGTTGTCGGCATTTAAGGTACGTGTAGCCTCGTTTTTGGAAACTGGTTCCAACAGGGTGGTGTTGCGTGGAAAGAAGTTTCGGGAGAAGCGCACCTTACTGAATCGTTTGCTACGTTGTATTTTTGACTTGTTCAATATTAATACTTACCTATAACTAAAAAGACCCAATATTCGTAGACTAGAGCGTACACTGTGAGAGCACATATTCTTGCAGATATCGTACCCAGCCTCCATAGAAACTGTAAGAAGCAATATAAAGTATCAAGTGTGAGTCGCGGTTGTGTGTTGAGACACATTTGAAATTTTAATTAATATAAATTAATATAAAACTAAGAAATAGCCACAACATACGTTAGTTGTATAGCAACTACAAATATTTTTGGTAGTGTTTAAAACAATGCATAAGTACCTAATATAGCTAAAATATTTAAGTTTATTATTTTAATAGAACTTATACTTTAATATTCATGTATGTTAGATTTCGATCCAAAATGGAAACATTGTTCACGTGGTTTGTGAACAAGTGACGTAATAAACTTTAAGCCATGCCGTCAATGGAGTTGAGAGTTATATAATAACGTTTATATTATTAAATAAAAATTATATTCCTTGTGTATTTTTATTTAAATATGCAGTCAACATCCTTCTCAAGAAGACTTACATAAATACTAATATGAACATAAGTAATCCAAACAAGAAAGAATAATTATTAACTAAATAATAAAATGTGGATAGTCAGAATTAATTATTACTTAGCTAAGATCCGCGACAAGCAAAAAAATATAGAAAAATAATTGTGTGTCTTTTAATGAATTGGAGTGGATTTACAAGAAATTTAAACTAAATTTTACTGAAAAACGGCCGTCATCAAATCTCCACCCCTCAACCACTGTCAACAACACCAAACACACACCACCACTCTTCTACAATGTACATGACACGTGATCGCCTCAACACGGGTCATCATCAAGTATAGTAGACTCTACGAAAGAGAACCGTTAAGTAGCCAAATAAAAATTCTGACTGTCCATATAGCAATGGATTTCTGCAAAATAACGCCTGACTGTATTCACGCGTTACTTTGTGGATAATCATCCTTTAATCAAGCTTTCGTGTTCTTAGTAGTCTTAAAACATGTGATGAAATCACATTATTCTAGAATAAGTGTACTGATTCTGCCGTTCACCTGAAAGATGAGCCCGAGCCAGGTGAGGACAAGCCGATGGACATTCTGCAGACGCACGTTCTTGCTAAAGCTGGCGAGCGCCCAACACACCGAAAATAGTGACAGAGATGCCGATATCACATTCAGTTCGGCGAACGCTTTATTCGCTACAACAAAATACATATACATTTGACTCCTGATGATTAAATCCTTCGATAATTCAAAATTCTCTATAATTCGAAGTAATTTTTGAGTCCCTAGCAAAACTCTCGTTAAATCAAATAAATTCAATGGTTATTTGTACACTCCGTAATTCGAGGAAAAAGCAAATCCACAATTATCAAAAACACGCGGTAACTCACAATTATTTTAGGCAAACATTCGCCAAATCGAAATATGGACATGATGAAAATTGATGTCGATCATGTAGGCCTTTAAAATATGTATGCGATTGGTATGTTTCAATAAATACTACTTAAATCAATAACTACTTACTACCTTTAACATTTCAATAAATACAACATTGAGTAATTCTTTTGTTTTTCTCTTGGTATTACAAACCTCTCAACATTACGCTCTTAGTAATTCGAAGTATTAGAAAGATCCCTTTAACTTCTAATTATCGAGAGTCAGTAAGTAGTGATACATTTACTAATGTATTTAAATCTATAAAATCTTTTTATTTAAATATATAAAACTTTTTCATAAACTTATTTTATTAACGTACGCGATTTTAAAATTTGAACGATAAATAAATGTTTTTTGGGATTACTATTGATTGATGTATTATATAATAGAAGAACAAGATTACAGAACAAGATAGAACATCATTAGATTTTGCCGCCACTACATCGGTGACTATTTATTATGAGGACTTGGAACGATAATATGAAGAATTCTAACGATGTTAAAAAGAGTGGGTTTTCTTGTTTGATAATAGAATAGATAAGGAAAATAGAAATAGAAAAAGCTTTATTTATGACACGTTTTTCTTACAATAGCTAAAATTAAAACAAAAAGAAAATAATTTTATTCTAATAAGTGTCAAAACAAACCACCAATTGGCCGATGACGACCAATTGGTTCCGTGGCGGGGCGTTCAGCCCGCGGAGTCAATGGTCGCGGGTTCGATCCCCGCATGGGAATAAATATATGTATGGATTACAAATATTTATTTCGAGCCTGGTAACTCCGCCATTCCGCATTGGACAAGCGTGGTGGGTTAACGTCTATTCCTCCAGAAATGGAGAGGTCTAGCAGTGGGAGTATGTGGGCTGTTAAAAAAAAAGTGTCAAAAAATAAATAATTACCTGATGGCTCGTCGATACTCGGCTCGGGTGTTACTCCCAGTTCGTTACTCTGTTCCAGGTTCGTGTCTTTGAGTAGAATGTGAAGTTGTAACAGTAACATTGGAGCCGCTTCGCAAAACGCGTGCACCAATCTTAGCATACCTGTTGTGAAAAAAAATCATAACAATTTATATCGAATGGAACAGCGGCTGGCATTTGGAGTATCGGGCTAGGTGGCGCTTTTTCATCATTATCAAGGCATTACAGCCGCAGGTGGGCCTTAGCCTGGTTCAGTAAATTTTTCCAGTCGGATCTTCGTTTAGCTTTTTCCCTCCAGGCCCTCACACCGATTGCCCTTTACATGGAATCGAGAACGACTTGAGGACAATTGGGGGGTGGGCTGCCCCAGGCTGTTGATTATGATTACCGCCTTACACAGATCGTCGCAACATTTATGGGAGCATCTCATACTAAAACTATGTAGTTTACTAAAACTATGTAGTTTACTTAAACTATGTAGAAGGGATTTCCCCTCTAGTACTCATCCACTTCAACGGTCCTTCAACAAACGTGACTAGCCAATTACCACATCAATTTGTTAATTCATAAAGCTAAAATGTATGTAGATAGTTCTTAGGTTTTATTAATTAGAAATTTTTAAATAAACTGCGTTCGGAACCAACCAAGCTCTAAGCAGAGCCCTCTTTAGAACGATTTTGAGCTTGTAGCATCTCCTCCGCTGTTAAAATCCATGTATTAGGATCGTCGGATAGTACTGTAAAGGCCGTCAACGTTTCCGTAATACGTATAGTGTTGCCGAAGTCTATGGGCGGCGTTGATTGCTGTCCACCAGGCGACATGCTTGTTCGTTTGCCCTCCTATCCCATAAAAGAAAAGAAATAGGATACAGTGTTCAAAGACTGCATCCTCAGATTCTGAGGTATGGACGACAAAAATATTTGACTATTGACAGCAGAGTTGAAACTCCACATAAAGTAAAACTTACATAGATCCCTCACTTGATGCTTTACCCGACGCAGTTCAACGGGCACAAGAAGTCGCGCGTACCGCCAGAGTACGCCGACCTGTAGACAATGGAGCATTATGGGCAGCCAGGGTGGACGACCCTTCCTCCCTTCGCCTGCCCACCACACGTGCAAATACCACCTTAGTGACAGAACCTGTAATAATACGTTTAAAGTGTGTAAATAAATACCACCGTTTGCTTCTGTGGTTGGAGCATTTGACTTCTGAGCATAAGGTTCTGGATTTAAATTCAATCGAAATTACAATTTGTTTTAAAGACAAAAATTATCTTTCTGGAATTTCAATGTAAGTTTTATTTGTAATTTATACAAAAAAAAAACAAAGGGATTTCTGGGGTCTGGAGGCCCAATATCTTTTCCCTTCGTTTATTTGTATCTTTCCCCCAATTTATTCATATCCTAACTCTTTTAATAAATAAACAGTTTAAGACGGTTGTTATTTATTAGGCACCACCAATGGACAGGTCCATTAGGGTGTCCATATTTTACTGGAATTACTGTATAATAATGAAGGTGCACATACCTGAGATATTAATAATGAGGTAACTACGATAGACATAGTTGCGGCGAATGTGCATTTGTAACCTCGCTCAAGAAGAGCATAACCCATGACAACGTCGAAAACCACGTCGCAGAAGTAGCCCGCCAGCGATATAACGTTGAAAAGTACGTCGCAAAGAGGTAGAAATTCCGCCATTCTGTTACATTTCTCCAATTTAAATAATTCGTTCCCGCCAAATCATCTGTAGGGGAAAAGAAATCAAAATGTATATTGATAGAAGAGGGATATGTAAATTTTGTACTATACTTTGTAGCAAGATAATAAGAATTATTAGATTTGAGAATTTAACTAAAAATGTCTTGATATCTTTAAAAAATTGTAAGTAAAAACATCCAACTATACTAGTAAACTTTCCATCATTTTAAAATAATTGTGTTTTGACTCTAACTTTTGGACAAAAATAGGCTTAATGATCGTCTATTGTTTTTTATAAATTCGCGCTCACTATTTTTTATACAAAATGGAATATTGTACAACGAGCGTAAGCCACTATTGGACACTTTTTGAACAATAATAGGCTAATTGCGAAAGTTTATTGTTTTTTATAAAAACCAAAATATATATTAACGTAAAATGGTAACTTTTCAGCAAGTATTATATAACATACATTAATTATTTGTGGCTTGCTATTTTTAGACATATCGTTTTTTATTTTTAACACAAAGCGGAACGTTGTAAAATGAGCGTAAGTCAGTGGTGGTAACCGTACGATAATTACCGTATATGTAGGACGATTTCAAACCAATGTTCGATATACGATAGTGATTCATTATTGTACGCAAATGTGCGGTAATATTGAAATATCTAAAAAAAAGAATTTTTGAACGAAATGAAAGTTTAGATAGTATAGGAGGTTTCCAACAACGACAGCGTGATTGTGTCAATATAAAATATTATCAGAGTGATATTGTCGATAGTAAAGTTGTCATTTTTATGTTTATGAATAAATTTAATAATTGACTGATTAAATTTCGAGCCATTTAATTTTCGTAAAATTATTGAATAGCATAAATTTCGCGCCATTCATAACGCGGTGTATGCGTGTGAAAAATTATAAAATTACGTATTGCACGCAACATAAGTCCGTGATAATATGAATTTTAAGAATAATTAATGCATTTTATTTGAACATTTACGATAATTTTTCATCAGGTACGATTATCTTACGCCCCTGGTACGATTAGCGCAATCTTTTAGGTTGCCCACACTGGCGTAAGCGTCTATTTGACACTTTCATTACATCAGCCATTAGCACAGATACCAAACTGTTAATCATAACAACGTTATGTTGTTTGGTGATGATAAAATAATAGAAAAAATTGTAAATACAAATTCTAGCAGTAAATCAGAAAATAATGTCGAATTATTTGGATTTAGTTAACAAATTCGGCAAGGAAACTACTAGAGCTGCTTGTAAAAAGTGTGGTTATGCAGGTCATTTAACTTTTCAGTGTAGAAATTTCATTAAAGTAAGTTTAAAGTTAAAGATTTTATAACTAGTTTAAAACAATTAACATGTATTTTTTTAAATATATGTAATATATACTAGCTAGTTATAACCTAATTATTAAAGAAGCATATATATTTTACATACTAAAGGGCATGATTTATTGATATCATATTATTAGCTTTAATTATTTAAAACTCTGATAAATATAAACAAATATGTAACCAGCTTTGTTTTTATTTCTTTATCGCTGGTACCTAATTCATAACTATAGTATTTTAATATTATTTGTTTTTATAAACTATCTTTAAAAGTAACTGTTTTAATGTGTTATAAATGACTTGTCATTTCATAATTAAAATTTTATTTGCTTTTTCATGTCTAAATTTCATAATAAAAATTTTATTGTTCATTTTGTAAAAAAAAATTTACAAAATGTCCAGTTCCATAAATTGTATTTGCCCTAACATATTAAATTATTGATTCTTATATATATAATAATATATATAAGATACTAATACAAATAATTACAGGTTGATCCAAATAAAGAAATTGTCTTAGACGTTAGTAGTACCAGTAGTGATAGTGAGGATGAATACGCAACACCATTACAGAGTTTACGGGAAGCAGAATTAAAGCAAAAGTTACAAGAGAAGATGAAGAAAGTGAAAGAGAAGAAAAAAAGTAAAAAGAGAAAAAGATCTAGGTAATTATTTTATTCTTAGGATACAAATTTATTTCCAACTTCATCAACAGAGCCCTAACCAAGGGTATTTTTTTAATTTAAAAGATAACTACATCAATACAGTCCAACTAGAACAAATTACACTCCAGGTAGTGGATTGTAGATGGGTTTAATTACTTAGGTAGATGCTGCTGCATATTTACAGGTATTTGCTCTCATAGTTATCTCACACACAGAAAAAATAGGGTGATTCTATCCTAAGCTAGAAACTAACACGAAAGGATTAGTTTATCAAAATTGCCTATATTAATGGATAAAAAACCAAGTAACCCATAAATTTTTTGCCCCTTTAATGTGCCACTACCAAGTAAAATTTTATTATACAAAAAATAATTTAATAAAAACCTCTTGTATAACAAGAATATAATATGTAGATGAAACAAAACATACTTATTATTTTTTTTATATATCTTTAAACAAAATAATTTTTTAAAATTGTTATAATAATAATAAAATAAAAATATTTTTGCCTTAATAAGATTAAAAATATCCTTATATTAAACTTACACTATACATAACTATTAATAAATAAAATCTTATAATCAATAAAATAAAAAATATATTTATTTATATATAATCATATCCTAGGCAAATGAAGTGGCTCAGATTTTGCTAACAGAGAAAGAGAATTCCCTTAGTGCTGATTTTCAGCCACTCCCTTCCAGCAAGATGTTATATGGGAGTAAGTGTGCCAGCTTGTGTGTGCGTGTGTGTGTGTGGGCACATGTGATTCACCATAAGTGCTTATTTTTAATCTGTGTATTTCATTTTATAAAACCGTTGCTTAAGTTTTTTATGCAAACAGGTATTTCCAGTTAGTTTTAAATCTGGGAAACTCATTTGTATTCACTCCATGTAATTGGACATTGTTTGCAAAGACTTATCAGTATGAATAATTTATTATGTGTTAGATGCTGCCACACCCTAGCGCTAGTTCTCAGTATTAAGCTTGTAAATAGTTTACCATTACACTGAATAATCAATTTTTTATAGAAATCAACCAAAGAACGAATGTTATCAACATGATTGTTAGAGGTAGCAAATTTTAGTAGCAATGGGCTGGTCACATTTGTTTGAAAATCAACCTCTGATGTAGAGACCTCATCTTAACAACAAAAATAGTGTGAAGATGCTTTCTGGTTCAATGCAGCAATGAACTGTGTAGAGCTGACACAAACAGGATGCAAGAAACTGGAGATCGGACTAGGCTGGCATTGACCAAGGTCACTGCTGGTATATCCAGCAAAATTATTAAAATAATATAATGCATTGTTCAAAAATAAATACATGATATTTTTGAATTTAACAGATCTTCAAGTTCATCATCTACTAGCAGTAGTTCAACATCAAGTGATAGCAGCACTGCATCAGAAAAACAAAAAGAAAGGCGAAAACACAAGAAAAAATCAAAGAAATCCAAGAAATCTCATAAAGAACACAAGAAAAGTAAAAAATAATTTAACAAGAGGAACTTGCTCTGTTACTGAATTTATTTAAGTTTTATTTTTATGATGTAATATAAATAAATAGTTTGTAATTCTATAATAAAATGAATATTTAAGGTTAATTGGTTTTACTACACCACCTAAAAATATGTTACCTTAATATCCTTTACCTAAAAAGATCATGGTGACAATAATTTTAGGATTTCCTTATGAAATATTGAATATAATAAAACTATATTGTTTAATTAATAAACAATTAAATTACAATTAATGCCAGAGTGCATTCTAAAAGTACAAAGAACTGTTGACATATTCTTAAGTATGGGTTATCAAATTAATTGTTATTATAATTGCAAATAGTGATATATAATGGGAACCAAATTTTTGTGGAGAATATATTATTATATTTCAATATATGTATTCAAGGGGATTATATGGTACACTTTGAAAAAAAATTGGACAATTTGATGGATTTCAAATTGTATACATACTCTATAAGAATTACTTTTATTTTTAAAACCTTTATGTCTATTTATTATATTGATTCTATAAGTATTAGCATTCTTATTGTCATTTAAATTACATATGACTTAGATATACCTTTTCAAAATAAGATAGTTCTAACATTAAGTTCTTGTTATTATAGACTGTCTTTTGTAGACACATTTTTTAATAAAAAATGCGTCTACAAAATCTGATGATATGATATTTTATTTAATTAATAAATAATAATATATACAAAAAGACTAACATTAAGTCACTGTAAAATTATTAATTATTTCTTAAGTAATAATGTTAAGAATGTTGAGTTTAATAAAATAGAAAGGTATGATGGTAAGCTTTCTCCAAAGTATTTTATTTATGCAAATAATATTATTATATAAGCTTCTGTGACTGGGTATATATTTATTAATAAAAAGGAATTAAAAATAAGACAAAGCTTACCATAATTCAAGGAATTTATTTGAATTATCCTGTGAATGTATACAGAATTAATATTGTGATTCCTTTGTGAGCACAAACAACGTAATCACTTCACATGGTTTACATTTCATTTTTATTCAAATTCAAAATAATTTTCACAGTTATCAGAACACTCACTAAACAAAAATGTTAACTATTTTGGTTAAGTTTCTACTAAGTTCATGTCAAAAGTTCAACGAATATGGTGACATCTTGTGGTTGGTATGTGAATTTATTGAAAGCTAGTATGAAAGTTTGTATAACAATTTTTGGCATAGGCTTTTTAGTCATTAAGCCTATCTTGCAGCAGGTTACTTTTTATTCGAATTATGTGTGAACATAATTTTTCCGTGTCGAAAAATGTTTTACTACTAGTTCTAAATCAGTCATAGGTTGTCGTGGTTTTTTCAAATTATTTGGTTGTAGTGATCTGTAATACAAATTATTACGGAATATCAGATCATTCTTTATTATTATTTAATCAAAAATTTTGTACGATTGAAAATATTTTAAGTTTTGGTTGAAAATAGAATGGTAAAGCCTAGTTTTTAATATAATAAATAAGTACAGGTATAATGATGACATA
>JASFAT010003879.1:0-16321 GCA_031353405.1 Baronia brevicornis
ACAATTGTAATAGCTGTAATGTAAATAAAGTGTTTAAATTTATGCAACTTTTATCTTATTATAAATGTAATTAACAATTTCGCTTTACTAAAAACATATTATACAGATATATAGACAGATCCCACTTAATATTTCATCATTTCTTTTTTCTCTGTTATCTAGTTTCTGCTAATGGCCCTATGTGGAATATAACTCCGCCTACCTAGAGGGAGTTCAAAATTACATTTCCTTATTAAAAAAAAGAGACAATCAATGTTATATTCCTAGAACTTTTTTGAACCACTCCATATAAGTTTAGTGGCCTGTACTAAAATATGGTTTATCAATACTAACAACCTTAGATTGTAAGCATAGCCTTTACTAATAGAGCTAATGCTTGAATTCAAAATATAATAAACTATAAATATATTCTCAACAAAGAAGTCTATGTTTAGCAGTGAACTAACAAAACCTGTTAATATCACCAACATTTTATGTGATATATTTTAAAAAAGCTCTAAATGATGAACTTTAAGATAAAAAATAGTAAATGTTAGTTATTTTTTCTGATATAATAGATAATTTAATGTTAGCAGTTATTAAATTAAATTTTTTAGTATTTTGTAGTATTTAAATTAAATTGCACAAGTGAGACTAAAGGTTGCCTACTAATAGATAACTTAAACTCACATCAGGATCCACTTCTTTGGCGAGCATGGTGAGCTCCTCCTGTGACAATTTAGCCAGCAGTTCATCTACATCCACTTCATCATAAGCAGACAACTCTCGTCCGTACAATTTGGCCGGCGTTGTCATTGTTGTAGTTTTCGTCGATGACGACTTCTGTAACCACGAAAAAACACTTCACTTACACTCTTGAAGTCTATACCTTTAGCGAATTGTATAACACAATCAACAATTTGTATTAATATAAGATAAAACACAAAAATCGACCAATGCTTATTCAGATCACCACACCCTACAAGTAATGTTAATTAATCCCTGATAGGAAATTAAGTCGATTCACAATATTTGACCATATTGTTGTTTTAATTTAGATGAAATAATAAGATAAGATAAGAATAGTCATTATAGCTTACACTAAATTAATGTTTCTTTTACTATTTACAAAAGTAATAACAAAACGTTGTCACGAGCGCCCTCTTCTAATGACAATTTCGAACTGGAAAAATAAAGTAAGTGAAAAAGAGATAGCCATGCCTTTCAAATAACTTGCTTAAGTGTAAGCAAGACAGACTACTATCAAATGTTCAATGGTTGTGGATGAAGGAGTGGGATAGTGATAAGTGATTACTTGCTCTTTGGAGTGGATGTGGAATATTGGTTTAGTTTGTAAAACACGAAGAAAGGTTGACTAAAGTACCGATTTCTTATCAATCACCAACATGTGAAGTTATAAATAGTGGTAGTTGTGGTGTAAATAAAAATCAGTAAATAACAAAAATTATAATGCTAACTTGTTACGATTACTAAACTACATTTATTTAATATTAAAATTAATATGAAATATGAGTTGAAAACTTATAAGACTCGTTCCATTTAATTCAATTATTGCTTTATAGATTCATTCATTTCAAAATTTGAAGAATATTTAATGTAAATTTGTATATAAAACTAAATATAGAATTTCAGCATCATCTTCAAGAGCCTCAGCCAGGTGATCTCATAGTCAACACACTGGGTAGGCGGCTAAAAGATCGCAGAGGGTAACATTTCTCGCCGATAGCTGTTGTCCATTACCTGTTTGTAAATATTTATGGACAATGTTGTTTTCAGAATAGTTATAACGATATTCTTCGAACAGATTCTCGTACTTCTTGCAGGAACAGGATGCATCGCGTGCGAGTGAGTGACACGATTTCGTAAACGATTCAACCTCTATTGCTACATTTTACTCCACAGTCTTTGATGCCAAATAAATTTTTAATGTAAATGCTCCTCATTACGACTCATATAATATAATCCTAGAATAAGGCTCAGAAGCAAACAACAGTAGCATCCAATATTGCTTAAATATTTTTAATTATCAGTATTATAATATGTTTAATTATTTTTACAATTTTTAAAATTATTTTTACAATTAAATTTAATATAACTAAGGTCATCGTAGCGTTTAGGCATTATTAAAGGTATTTTTCAATCAATTCTGGTATTAATAAAGATATATTTATAAAAAAAAACTATTTAGATAACTCATTACGTGTGACGAGGTCGTGACATTTACTATGTCACAATGCTCTACACTACGATCACGACGAAGCTATTGTGTAACTCTTTCACGCTTCGTCTGCGTAACATTGCTGTTATTGAACTTACCAAGTCACGACCTTATGCAAATTGACGGAATTGGTTACTTAATTAGTGACAATGTGTTTAGTTATTTTTATTCACTAAAGACCCGTATACGCCGATTTTGTATTGAGCTGTCATGAGCCGGATTCGTTTAGCCGGTGTGTTAGCGATTCCGGAAGTGAACATTAGGCCGTGATGACGCTTGGTTTGCGGCCTTAGTTTATAAAAAAAATATTTTTAAAAAACGACCGAGACCATTTGGCGCAGTTTTTTTCTGATTCAAATGGTGTATAAAACCAAAATACATCATTTTCTACTCACAGCAAATACGTTTTCTGTCGTCGATATATTCTTTATATGATTTACCAATGTACATATATTCCGTATGGGTATTTGTCTATGTTATACTTGTGTCCTATCCGCCTTGGACAACCGTGGTAGGTTAATCTTCATTCCTCCAGAAACGATAAGTCCTGTGCCGAACTGTGGGACATATGTATATGGGCTGTAAAATAAGATATTTGCGTTGGCATCCACGATCTGGAAGTCCTAGTTCGGGTACGAAGTATTTTAGCTACTACATTAAAACAAATTTAAATGACTGATTGATAGAATTGTATGTATGTGGTAATAAGTAATGTATTATTACTTTACATATTTTAAGCCATTTCTTAATAACTGTTGTTTTATAAACAAAAAATTAGTCCTATGAAAAGGTAGTTTTATTAAACTTGTTATTTTCTTTTCATAAAACAACTGTTATTAGATATATATACTTCACGGTCCGGGGTTCGATTCCTAAATTAAATTAATATTTTACCGTTTACAAGTATTCATTTGGATTTCAGTATTTATATATACGTTACATGGAACTTTATTATGAGACTATGTGTCAAAAACGTTTTTCATCAAATTTATGGTCCGTGACTTTGTCTTTTTTATTTAATTATGGCAAATAATTATTATTTTTATTATTATTACCTGTTGTTTAAGCACAAACCAGTTAGCTACAATGACTTTAAGTTATAATCTATCTGAAAATCTCAACAACAATGTAAGGTCTTAAAAGTCACATGCTGAAATGAAAGGATATTTTTATAACCTTATTTATAAAATATCAACCCGTTAACATAAATTACAAATAAAAATTATGCAATCAAGTGTATTTTTTAATTGCAGATTATGACAATGATCAATCAACCTAAGACTAAATATAAATAATTATATATTAAATATGTCATTTTTAAAAGAGCACAAATATTAAATAATAACTTGCGTCATTTATTCTCTCTTTGCGGAGCATGAACTTCAAATTAAGTAGTATTTTTTAAAAATTATTTGAATTAGAATGCATTATATTGTCAAAATACATTTTCCCAGTCAAATTTAGGGCAAAGCAGAAATATAACATATAGGCAGATAATGCTATGCTTATAGCAAGTATTCCTCCAAATCTCCTTTGGGAAGATGAAAATATAAAATTAAGAGAGAAGTAGGTACGATTACCGTAGTACAGTTTATTTGATCTGTGGTATCATTGTTTCAAATATTTATCGAGGAACTTAATTTTTTCACATTTCACATTTAATTACTTTCACATTTATACTCGTAAGGAACAAATATTAACAAATTTTTTTGTACACTTTTTTACTATATTGACCAGTGGATCCTTTCTGTAAATTATTGTATATTATATAATGTACTCTAGTGCTATATCTATGTATACAAAGACGATGGTATACGTGTTAAATATAGCATTGCTCGATTCATATATGTGTGTTAAAATAATAAACTTATATTAAGGTCATCCTCGGTCGGCGTTCTGACATCATCCAGTTATGCATTTACCTTGACATCTAGTATTAGATATTTTATTAACTGGTGACATTATAAAACAATTATTCAACAGAAAAATGTAAACAAGCCACCGAAAAATATACTTTAAACATGTGAAGTTCCGTTTATATTTTGCAAAATACAAAAAAAAACAGTTAAATGGCATCAGCCAAAAATGGTAATTATATAAGAAAAAACCTAACCCTATTTAATCGTTGTTGTTGACTCGAGTCTGAAAATTGTGTCTCACCTCGCAATACTTCCAACAAAGTTATAAGGGCTCAGGGTCAACAATAATATTCCATAAAAAATCTACCTTTTTATGGAATATTGTTTGTTTCAGAATTAGACAACAATCTTCAGAATTAATAACCTTTCGTATTATGATATTCGCCAGATACCCTCGGCAAAAATGTAAAAAAAGTAAAACTTTTTAGTGGCAATGGCATTGACAGATTTCTTAAAAAATATTTTATTTGAACTAACGCTGCATAATGATTGATTATCTGTTACTACATTTGAGACCAAGGCTAAGAGAAATTATTATTGTTTATACAACCTTGTGAGTACTTATGATATTTGTACGCGGTCAATAAGTTGTCATTTACTTGGGTAAACCCATTGAGCACAAGCACTATTTAAAATAAATAAATAAGAAAATAAGAGAAACCGTAAAATAAGATAAAGATAAACTGTAAAATAATAAAGTAAAATAAGAAAAACCGTATTTTGGACAAATTTAAATTACAACATGTGCCTACAGTAATCTATCGTAAGAGAAATAATTTTATTGGTATGAATGAAATATTGCTACAAAATATTATACATTTATCGCTTTTTTTAAATTTTGTCTAAGAGCTCAAGTCATTTCGATGTTCATTGCGTTGCATCGCTCAAGTTATTGCGTACAAAGTCCATCTTCTAGTGTTAGTCCTATTAAAATCCAGTTAACTTAGAGAAACTACATTCTCGGGGTTATAAATAGGTTTATGAGTTTACAGAAAAGCACTAATTTCGGAATCACAAACAAACATTTTGATTGTATATTCTTATGTGTATGATATTTTTTCAAGTGGTATAACTGCACCAATGATCAATCATCATGCACTGATCGATGCGACAAATGTCTGTTCCTGTGTACCACCCGGCAATGCCAAGGAGTCAGCTGGCGATGCGCCAGTCTACTATAATTGGTGGTCGTCACACCAGAGACACAGTATTCTTAGCACCCAATCGGCCACTGGCCTTCCAATCAACATAAACGCAGTTAAAAGAAATGATGTTGCTGTTCGCTCTTGACCTACTGACGGCTAGGGATGTACGGGCAGTAAACATTGCATATTCGCATAAAAAAAGGTGAACGAACTCTTTGCAAATTTAAAAATGGAACCGACGACATTGTGCTAATGTCTCTGGGTTGGTTATAACAATATCAGCTGTTACTTTGAAAATGCATGTTTTAATATATAATAACATAAAACTATTAGAAAATAGCGGCTTCCCCGGACTTTGAAGGGACAAATAGTTATTTTTAATTATGTGAGAATTTGCGTAGGAACACTAAATTTTAAAAACCATTAATGTAGGCGAGGATGCCAATTGTCTTTGTGACGAGTAGTCTGGTGGCAAAACTTTGCAAACAATAAGAGGTTACGAAACACTATTCGTAATAACATAACAACTCTTGATATGATAATAAATCGAGCTTATTGGAAATCCAGCGGTCACCGACGATATTGGGTTGCTCTTCATTGGACATGGTCAAATGGATGGACATAATAATGAAAACTCCCGTATGTTTTATCTACTATAGAAAATTTCATATGTATGTCAAGCAACGATTATAGTATAGGATTATAGACAACTGAAGGAGTAAGGCTTTATTTTGTGGAAATCCGTCATAAAGTTGGACAGTTTTACTTTGCTAGAATCCGCGAACACAAATTGCAATCGTGTGTGTGTTTTACGACACGCTAGGGACCATGGCGAGGTCTCGGTAAGTAAAACTATATGACAACCGATTGGCTCAGTGGCATGGGCCCCCCGTCCACTAAGTCAATGATCGCGGGTTAGATGCGGGGATCGGAATAAATATATGTATGGCCTACAGATATTTATTCCGAGTCTGGTAACCCCGCCAATCCGCACTGAACAAACGTGGTGGGTTAACGTCCGTTACTCCGGAAATGGAGGGGTCTGTGCTCAGCATTGAAACTATATGGGCTGTGAAAAAAAAATCTATACATTTTGTGTTTGCAAAATTTTCTGATTTGTGTTCGCGAATCTTAGCAATATAAGTTTGACTGTCCATCTTTATTGAATTGTAATCAGATATTACTTTAATTAAAAATGATTATGATAAATAACCTATTTTGTCTTTTAAATATGTTTTTGACATAATATATTTATACATTTGACAATATCAATATATTGTCAAATGTATATGACAGTGATATCACAATCAATATAATAGTGTAATTACATAAAATAATTCATAAAATAGTTTATTCCTGATACTAAATAGAAAATGTCGCTTCCATATGGCCCACCTTATCCAGTATCTCCTTTACTAAGAGGAGTAAGGTTCGCTCTATTGTTTGCGGGGATTATATACGGTCGAATCAAGCAGGCGGCATATTCAAGACAAGAAAATGCATGGAGAGAAGAAGAGGCTAAAAAAAAGATAATAAGGGATCAAGAAATTGCTAAAATCAAGGCGAAACTTGCCGAAGAAGAAAAAGAAATTATTAGACTTATCGAGTCAGGACAATATTTTAAACCAGGTAATGTTTTGTTTTGTACGTTATATTATTTGTTTGCTTTACTCATATGCATTAAATGATTATTATTATTATTCACGTCATTTTGCTTTTTTAATTATAAATAATAGCATTAAGATTTTCTTCTTTTCATTTATGTATAGTTTCATTTTTTGTTGAAGATTTCTTAGCTCTCTACTACTTTCATGAAAGTGGGTAACTTTCATGAAAGTTATCCCGGTGCGAATTTTTGTCTATAATTATATTGTTTTTATTTTTATTTGATTGTATGACTCCCACGATTGACTTGACACTGGCAGAATTCACTGATAGTTGCCATAATCAAAGAATTGAATTGAAACCACGTAATGAACCAGAGGGCGTTATTTCGTTACATACTAATTTTCTGATGAGTTCACTAGCGAAATTACCACTTTCCAATTCAATGGTCGCGGATTCATATTATTACATATGTATGGCCTATAGGTATTTATTCCGAGTCTTGGTGCTTTGGACAAGAGTGTTGGATAATTTTCCATTATCACAGCCAATAAACTGTTATTGAATTGAAAAATATAAATGTTATCTCATGGGTATATTTGATTGACGTTTGTTTCATTTTAGATAATAAATAATTCCTGATGGGCAGTCGCATAACGAACAGTTGCAGAAGTAAAAAGCACAATTAAAGAGTGATTTTTAAAATATATTTATTTATATAATTAATATTTTCAAAAAATTTGCCGTAAGCGTTGTTTACTTAGTTGTTTAAAACCAGTTACCACGAAGCACCACGCATTTTTTGGCATCTTTTATTTGTGATACAATGTAATTAAAGTCTCCAATAAAAGCGCAGAAGAATCGGGACAGTTGGGGAGTATTTTATTTTACTTAAAGCTTTATGATAATATAATGATATAGGCTAAGTAATATAAATAATACGATCTTAGTACAATTGTTTTTGACTTATTAATGAATGAAAATCTTAATTTCAAATAATAGGTCAAGATAATGTAAGTCCTAAGTATTTGTACCGTAGTAAGTACTTTTTTACTTCTTACGCCCGAAACCCACTGACACGATGTTAGACGTATCGATAGAGCAGGGAATGCCTAGTAACGATCCAAGTGTGCTTTAGGTAAAACGAGACGTAGATACATTAGAACCTCTACCGCAACACATCCTTTACTTTTCACTTCTCATGAGAGACAAATAAATAAACAAAGTACAACAGATTAAAAAATATTATTTATTAATCTTTTGAAGTTATCACTTTTGTCTTTGTAAACAACAGCTTGTAGTAATATCTCCCTCTTCTCCTCTCATTCTCTATTCTACAGTGTCTTTGATTATAAACATCCATGGGCGGTGTTAATTATTTATCATCAAGGGACCTGCTCATTCGTTTGTCTAATTAAAAGATTTACTTGTCGTATATTTATTATTTAATGTAATTATAATTTCAACTATGTTTAACTGCTAGTGAAAATGTTATCAAGAAATATTTTATAGCATCTGGCTTTAAACGAAAGAAAGTTACAAAAATTCACACCTTCTTACAGCTTGTGGAAAAACTACACAATCAGACAATAGTAAATATACACATATGGTAAGTTTCGAAGCTGTTTGTAAATTCACATGGTTTCCTTTAACTAGTGTTACCAATTTTCCTTTTCGATTTTAGAGACACTATTATAAATTTTAGAATTTTTTAAGAATGAAAGCTTATTATTTATAATTTTAAAGGAGATAAAAAATGTAAAAACCCGTTTTAATAATTCCTATAAATGTTACGTCTAGAACCTTCGTACCTTTAATCACTTGCTTTCCTTACACTTATAATTGAAAAAACAGAAGAGAAAGAATTGTTCTTTAGAACAGTCTTCGTCTTAATTATTTCATATGATAGTCTTAAGTCTTATTTAGAAATGTTTTTCAACACATATAGTAATTATGTATTACTTAATCGGTATCCTATATATAAATAATAATAGAAAAAAACAAGTCTGCTAACCATAGAGAAGATATAAACTGGTTACCCTAATACCACAAGCATCAAAAACCGCTTTCTAGTGAACAACGCACGCATAGAGTAGAGCTTTATTTACCGACCATTATCTCATGTTATAAATGCATAGCACATACGGCGAAAGCAAAGTTCTTTGTCGGAAGATTGATTTTTCACACTTTCTGCTTGTAACTTACGTAACGTTGGCCGTATCGAAAGTACACGATTCGTCTAATTTTTTTTTTAATTAGGTAATAGAGATTATCCGTATGCGTACTTAAGATATTGAAGTATCATATAAATATTATAATTAGAAGTGTCAGTGATATCAATATAATTTTTCTCTTTCTTCATTTGTTTTGCTTTACGATGCAAAACTAAAAAAATATTTTTTTTTTGTCATAGCAAATAGATTGTATCTCTCTCTATATGAAACTGTTATTTGTATGGTGTAGGCAAACGAGCAATCGTGTCGCCTGATCAAAAGCAATCAACCCTGCGCATAGACTAGACTGTAACGCCATAAGGTTTGCAAAAGTGTTGCCGGGGTTTGAGAAATGTATGGACTTGTTTAATGAAGTTTCCAATGTCGTATCGACTCGGAAATATCGCTGAAAGTAGAGTTTTGATTTCACTGAATTTTGGTGTATAGAAAGAAGTTCACTATACAAATAAAGATACAAATAAATAGAAGTGACGGACAGCGATGTACAAATAACCTGTCTGTCTCTTCATTTCCTAATTTGCGCCATACAGAACATGAAAACCAATTTTTATGGCAAAAGGGTTGTATCTAATATTTACGGTTTCTACTTTAATAACCTATAAAGTACATTTCATTCTTCGATTTTCTAGTAAACTATATTTATTAAAATTCAAAAAATTTTATACATGAAAAAATAGAAATGCTTGGATACTTTTGAATTGCGAACTCTCGTTTAATAACGAAACCTTGATTATGAGTAAATTATGTTAAAAAGGGTTAATAGTAACTAATTAACGAGAGAACTATAATCATTACGAACGACGTGCTAGCTTTCCACTGTTTTTGTATTAATAAATGAAAGTATAATATATTATGGTGGACAGTATTAAACAATTTAAGAAAATGAAAGCTTTTTCGTCAAAATTTGTGAGAACATTTTGCAAAATAAATGTTTGTCTTCTGCACGTGAGCGTTTGGGAAATAACTATACTCCCGCTGGAAACCAAAACGTACCTTAAGGCAGTTAGCAGAGTAAATATTATATGCAATTATACAATGGAAAATACAGATACAGGAGACGGCCTCCGATATATACGAAAATATATACGGAAAATACAAAATTTAGTATGCTATTACTCTATATAGGAATTTAGAAGTCTAGTCTGATTTCGCTTAATTTTTGACATTTTCAAACGATCACTATTTTGATATATTTTTTTGATATGCTAAAACAATATATATTTTACTTTTTTTACGTAGCATTGCTACGCGTGCCGGGTGCAGCTCATTATATAATATAATACATTACTTAGTCTACAAATCATTGAATAAACGTACATATATCGACAAAGCAAACAATAGTAACAAAAGACAAATGAATACCTTTTGTTCGACAAAGCAGACAATGATAACCATAGACAAATTAATAGTTTCATCGGTATTTTACACCCAGAGCTAACCCAAATCCCTTTGTCAATTAAACCTTATCTCAATTATTTGCAACACTTTGAAAACCGACTTCATCAAATTGCTTTTGAAAAATGGTAGTTTGTAGTTTTTCTTTATGCCAAAGCTCATTTTGATGTACTTGACATTATAATTCTTAGAGTATAAATCCCGAAGTAGATCTAGAGATCTGAAATCTTATTTTCGAGATTTGTTTCTTTTTTTTGTCGTTCTTCTTGTTATGTAAAAAATATTTCAATTTATTTTTGTTTTTGTGCACGACGGAAGTAACAACATCTTGTTATGTAAAAAATATTTCAATTTATTTTTGTTTTTGTGCACGACGGAAGTAACAACATCGACTAATCACATAAAAAATATTGTATTTCTGAGCTACAATACACTTCATACATTTGCAAAGGCCTATAAATATATGAAAAGTCAGATAGACAGAAAGAGTAAGATCCAAAGACAATATGTTATGATTCACAACTATAAAAAACGGCAACAGAAATTATTATAAACCGCAATTTATTTATAGCTCTAATAGCAGGCCATCTGGTTGTAACTACAATATATTGAGAAGTTATATTTCGATGAATCGATTTACACATATGAATAAATTATTTATTTTACCTGAATATCAAAACACTAGGTCAATCTATTTTATATTAAAATAAATGCATCAGCAGCTTCTGTGAACAAAACACTTTTATGTTTATAAAATGAACAAATGCAATTTAAAAATACGTTTATATAATAAAATAAAATGTAACTAAAAAAGGAGCTGTCGATTCGAAGAAAGAGACTAGGTCAGCAGCAATCATGCTTAAAAAGCTGTTATGACAAAATTATTGTAAAGGTTCTACACTATATCAAAGCCTAAATTTAATCTTTTTCAATAGGTCTTCATTGGAAAAGTTTTCTTTCTAAGATACTTTTCCCATTCGATGCTAACAGTACATTTCCAATGCCTCCAACCTTTTGTGACAGTCTTTACAACATTTTGAGAAAAGAAGACAAAGTATAATTGGACTTTTGGTTGACAACGTTATTTTAAACGACATAAATGGAACAATTGACAGAAGACGGGAAAGAGGACAACGGAAGGAAGGAGGACATCAAACGATAATTTACCGATCAATTAAAAGAAAAAGAGAATCGAAGGAATTGATGTCTTTGGATCGCGGAATCTGGTAATTCCTACGTTAGTAAGTACTGAACATTAAGTTTTATATGGATATCATGTAAAATTTAGTGATTGCGAGATAGTGTTTTTAAAAAAGAAACGTTAAAACGTTTCTTGATAAAGTCGCCTACTTTAAAAATAAATAGTCGCTAAATTGATAATGGTAGTGAAACAGTTCGGCAGCATTCGCTATCCCTGTCCACTCTCTGACACCATTTTGTTTAAAATATTATAATATAATAATATTATTATAATACACTATTTTTAATTATAATACAGCATTTTTTTAAAATAATATAATATATCATATGAATTTAACATTTTGTAACAGTACCTATTATAACATAATTGTTACTTCCTTGTATTTTTTTAAGAAAACTAGCAATGTCTTGATATTACGCTCCAATATCAAAAGATTTTAATCAAAATAATTTTGTTTTACTAATAACGAGCCAAGTTACAGAAAGGACTGCAGTGCTACTTTCACTGCATCTAATTAAAGCAGAAATCTCCGTTATATTATTAACGGTATCCCGTGAGAAATGTGCGTAAACAACCATTAAATATGCATTATAACTGAAAATAACACATACTATGAATTATAAGAACAATTAAAAGTACAACTTAAATACTAATAATAACAGAGTTTCATCAGTTTCTACTGATTTGGCTGAGTAAAATAAATTCCATGGAAAAATTAAAACATTTTGATAAAAAAAAAGACAGACAGACAGACTTTTCCCGCCAACTTACATCAGTGACATGTTTTTATTTCATTTTTATAATCTTATATTATTATCAGTTATATTGTTTAATTATGGTAACGTATAATACAATATAGTTGATTGAGACGTATACAATATAGTTCGATTAAGGTGTATAAGTGAAGTGATATGAAATAAATGCGTGTATCGTGACTTTTTAAGTTGACTCATAAATTCCATAGAAGGTTTTGGTAGAATAGTTACCATTTTATCAAGACGTAACGTGATAGGCTGACTTGTTACATTTAAAAAAAAAATGATATTATTGTATTTAACTTGACACTGGCATAATAGTTAAAACTAATTGCCATCAAAGAAAAGAAAAGAAAAAAGACAGATATAAAAAAAACACTGATATTTTTTACGGGATAGAACGCAAACGAGCAAGTGTGTCACTTAATGGAAAGCAATCAACGTCGTCCACACACATCCGCAGTGTCATAGGCGTTGCCGGCTTTTAAGATTGCTTTTCACTCACATTTAAAAAAGTAACACCGGTTCTTCAAAGTTAAGGTTTCTTATTCAGTTAAACGTTGCTACCCGTCTGTGAATATAAGTATGTCTGATATATGCCTCATATGACACCCATGGAAAGAAATGTTGTGGCCGCAGTCTATTACGGCGATCAGATAAAAAACAGTAGGTATATTAGTCTTCAATTATTAATTTCTAAAAAAAATCATGTACGTATTATTCGTAAAATACAATAAAAATATCATTAATAATAATTAGTCATTTTGCGATTATTAAAAAACAATTACATCATATGAATTTAACATTTTGTAACTATACCTATTATAACAATGGTCAATGGTCGCGGGTTCGATTCCCGCATCGGAATAAATATTTATATGGATTTATAAATGTTTATTCCAAGTCTGGTAACCCCCCCAATCCGCATTTCCTTTCCTTCCTTTCTTCTCTATCCTTTCCCTTCCTCTCCGCCAATCCACGGTCTGCCGTGCCAATGGATGCGTGGCTAGGGGCGAGCCTAGTCGCAAGCGTGCCGATCGTCCCGGGGTCGGGCTCCCCGGGGACTATGGTGCCTTACCTCAGCATGCAGGGCTCTGCTGGGGCTGACCTCCATCCTCCCTTGCGGCTCGTGGGATTCACTAAGACGAATTTAATATACCTAATTTGTCGAAAATGACGGCGACGTGGTTCGCCACCCGTCACGTCCTGATTCTCACGAGGGCGAAAAGCGACCAATGACGAGCCGTTTCGCTGCGATGAATGGCAGCGGATGGAGCTCTGTGGTCTCTGCCAACCCCTGCGGGGGATAGGCGTAAATATATATATATAAAAAGAATATATATTATAACAGAATGGTCACTTCCTTGTATATTTTTTTAAGAAGTCTAGTAATGTCTTCATATTACAAGATTTTTTGTTAACTATTCGATCAAACCTATAGTACCTACTTGTGCTAGAAAAGTATGTTTCTCATCAATATTAGAATTATCGATTTCAGATTGTTAACGTAATCTTTATCGAATTAGCTATATTTGCTTAAATAGCATAACAGCATACTTGCAAGCATAACTGTTTATAAATTTTTTTAGGTATTCGTTTTCAATTAAAGTTGTAAGAGGCCGATAACGTAACGCCTATCGTTTTCACCGCGCATTACACTAAATCGATAACAAAGCATTAATTGGTACATCGATTTTTGATGCTAATTGATTTGATAAGCTTACGGTGCGGTTCACGCTCAACGGACAGGGAAATGAGCAAGCGGGTCACCTGCTGATGGTAAGCTATCACCGTCACCCACATATTTGCAACACCAAGGGCATTGCAGATGCGCGCTCTTACATGTGAATAAAGGGAATGAAGAAGAAGGATTTATTAGGAGGGGAAGAAAGAATTTATCAGAGAAGAAAAAAGGAATAGCGGAAAGGGAAAGGTGGGCCTCCGGATTCCTGCACTTAGCGTAGTAAACGTGGTTTAAACGCAGTAAAATGCTACCCCATTATTCTAATATTATGTGAGGATATAGTTTACTTGTGTTATTATGGTATGAATATCAATTATAATCAAATATATTATCAATCATATAATCAAATTATAATCAAATTCATAGCTTATTTAAAATACAAATAATATTCCAATGGTTAATTAGTAAAATTTAACGTCTAAATGGTGAAATATCAGGGCATTAAAAAAATGATTATATACTTTTTAATTTGTCGTGCGCCAAACGTTAGGTTCTTTGAACCACACTGATAAATATTCTGTACCACTCTATTGACGTAATGTATATATGTATGCACATATTAATGCAATAATATGCATAACCGTGATCATGGTTGACTTAATACGTTCTTCTTACTATAGCCAAGCAGTATAAGCTTAGTAAGAAGCCAACTTAAAAAGTCACGATACACGCTTTTATTTCATATCAATTCACTTATGCGCCTTAATCGAACTATATTGTATAATAGGCCACAACAAACTATGTAACTGATAATAACATAAAATATGAAAATGAAATAAAAATACGACACTGATATAAGTTAAAACAAGTCCTACTAGTCTTCTTTTCCGTAATTAAATGACACACTATTGATTTTTCCTGCCAACTTATATCAGAGACGTTGCGTTTTTATTTTATTTTCATAATCAATATATTATTATCAGTTACATTGTTTAATTGTGGTGGCGTATAACACAAAATAGTTCAATCAAGGTGTACAAGTGAAGTCTCATGAAATAAACGCGTGTATCATAACTTTTTAAGTTGACTAAAAAAGTCCATAGAAGGTTTTGGTAAATTGCCACCATTTTATCAAGACGTAACGTTATAAACAGACTAGTAACATTTCAAGAGTTTTAATGTTATTGTATTTTACTTGACACTGGCGTAATAGTTATAACTAATTACTATTAATGAATTTTAATATGCGTTTGATTATGGCTTTTAATGATTGAGCCAAGACAGATCCAAAGTAATCTGTTAACCCCTTCTTTACGATCCATGTAGCGCTTAACAATGCTGGATTGTGATCAAAGTATAAACAATTACCTACGCATAGGAAGAAGCGTGACGTAGACTAAATTATAGTGATATTTACTCGATCCTCGGCCATGGATTGCGCGCTAAACACTAGCGGACAAGTACACGGTCGTGCTATTTTTCTTTGTAAACATAAATGTCCACTTATACAAATATTACCGAGTTTTAAATATTGTAAGCAATTTAAATATCTACTTCTCTAAAAATGTAACTATCCAATGCTAGACACTTTTTTCGTCCTATTTTTTTTACAGATAATGTACATATCATTGTACAAATCACGGGTATGGAAATCTGTATTTTTGAAAGAACGGACATTAGCCCACCACGCCTGTTCAAGGTAGATTGATGGGGCACCTAGATTTGGATTAATCTCTGTAGGCTATACATACATTTATTTTTTATTTCTTTATTTTTTAATAATATTTAACACTTATTTGCTACGGCATACACAATCAATTCCAAATTGGAATTTTCTATTTTCCGATTCAGAAATCCCGCGAACATTAACTCCGAAAATGGTATCTTCGTCACTGAAAATTGAGGGGTGTTGTCGCAAATCTCATTAATGGCGAGTGGACTGGACATTACTCTTACTCGGGTAGACGTAACTAGTTTCTATTACCCATCTACTGGCATTTGCCTCCTGAAGAAACGAGGTGTCTCTATTCTATTTAGGACAGCTACACACCGAATACTTTGCTATCAAACTTAAAAATTTGAAAACTGAGGCAAAAAATAAGGTAAAAATAAATTGTAATTAAAACTAATAAATTAATAAACTGTTACTTCCGGGTCGTAATAAA
>JASFAT010002655.1:0-10004 GCA_031353405.1 Baronia brevicornis
CCAGACTCCTGTTGCATCACTTCACAGTTAAGATACTACCTCTTACAACTCTAAAATTCAGTATCATGCAATATTAATTATTGACCTTTTCCCACCGAGCTATATTAATGACGTTGAGTTTTTATTTCATTTTTATCTAATGTTATTTCATTTTAAATTTTGGTGCTATATTTCTCAATATGATTCGATTAAAGCGTAGAAGGGAAGCGAAATTAATAAATGCGTGTAATGTAATTTTTAACTTGACTTCAAAAACGTAAGTTGTGGTAGAATTGCAATCATTTTATCAAGATAAGCTAAGCTGACTTTACGTTTCAAAACAATTATTATTTTACTTCACACTGGCATAATAGTTATAGCTAATTGCTAAGATAAAAAAAGGAATAGTTTTTTTTACACTTTATTAATTCTTTATTCAAAATATTGGTTGTTCTTGTCATTGGGTCCGGAACGAAAATTGTCTGTCGTAAATATGAAAATATATTTTTTTATTATGATAAAACGTGTTTGAACTAAATTTATAACATGAAATAGCTTTAAACATTTAAATTGTTTTCTCTTATCATTTTCTTACATTTTTAGGAAAAGCTTCGGTAAACGTCAAAAAGTATAGTAGATATACGGGAAAAATTTAATGACAAAACTATAAAATTTACCACATTTGCTAATGTAGAATATAATTATACACTAGTTTTTGTAATAAAGAACTAATTAAAAATAATATTACATTAAATTTACCTCATAATCAAAAACGAAATAATTTTTTTATGCAGCCTATTTATGTCCCAACTTGAGCCACGGGTTTCAACAATTTAGGAGCTTTTCCCATGATATTTAGCGAGAATTAAATCCATGAAGACAGTTAGTTATGAATATTTAGGAAGTACTGTTCCAACTAATTTAAAATATACTTTACATATAAAATACTAACAATACAAGCAAAATAATAACAAAAATATCACGAAATGTAAGTTGTTCTATAGAACATTCTTGCATTTTATAGATGGGCAATGATACAGAAGAATGGGCAAATCTTTTCAACTTATTGATTGAATTAGTGTTTGAAGTAAACATTTAACAAAATACATGAAACCTAAGTTTTTTCCTAAAGATACAATGAACTTCATACATGTTAGATGGAATCAAGAAAGTAATTATTAAAATGAAAATAAACATTTAAATATTGACAATACATTCTTTTAAACTTTAATCAATTACTAAAGTATAAACCTACACTTTGATGATTATAGTAATGACAAAAAGTATGTATTCAATCCATAAGTAAAAGCTATCCAATAGCAATAACCCATGAATTAAATAATTTTATCATAATTTCTAAAATCTTCATATGAAAGTAACATTTATTCCTTGCAAAACTAATTTATAATGTTAACAATGCTATCCTACAAATATGTCGTTTCTTATGTTGAATAAATCTTCAGTTTTTAGGAATCACTTCAAATAATTACGGAAGAGCATTAGAGAATTTGCTGGCCCCCTTTCCTGCTCTAGCAAAAAGAGCATATCTCGATGGTTGATCCTCTTGATGCGGGTGCGCAAAGCAAGCTGACTGCGGCCAGTGAAACCACTTGCATTATGGCTACCACCATTAGATAAAGTATCCCCAGCTGCTCCCGGATCATCCAAACGGGGTTTCTTCCGAGGCCCAATGGCCTGCAATGCTGTTAAGTTTGCTTCTCGCTGTCTAACCTCCTCCAATTCTGCACGTTGCATTTCCTTAGCTTTGGCTTTCAACTTAGCCTGTTCTGGATCCTCATTCTTTGATCTGGACTTGGCAGCTCGCAACAACATTTCCCTTTCAGAGTCTTCTCGTCGCTTCTTGACAACTCGGTCTCTCTCCTCAAGAAACTTCAGCTGACCTTTTACATCTTGAGTCACTTCATATCGTGGGTCAGTCTCTGATAAACAGGTCAATTCTGTGTTGTGCAGTAACAGCTAACTTTTCCACAAGGTTCTTAAGCCTCTCATGTACAGCATGGGAAACCAAAGCTGCCACTTCAGTAGAGGGTTCATCTAGCCCATGTTTGCTGGCTGCAGCTTTTAAACGGGCCTGCATCAAACTCATAGGAATTAAGTATTCATCTTTGCAAGACCTGATTTGTGCACCAATTAATTCAGTGGAGCCAAGAATCCTCTGTGTTTCTTCAGCTAAGTTTACTCCTCCCATTGCAGCAACATCATTAATATCATCATATCCGGCCATTTTATCGTCCACATAAGGATGTGAGGAATATTGCATTGGTACTTTTTTCTCTTTATCTTTAAGAAGTGATTTACCAGGAGTAAGAACAGTAGAGAGTGCAGCCGTAGATCCTGAAGGGCGAGCAAAACTAGCCTTACTGTTCACTGTCATTGTCTTTCCTACTTTACTAACATTGATCTTGGTATGTACAGGTATGTTTTGAAGAACAGCTATAGTGTTACCTGGTTTTGATGTTGGTTTTTGTAGTTGGACATTAGAGGCTGTTATAACTTGTTGGGTAGGGGCTTGCATTGTAGAGAAAGCCACATGTGGTGATGGGGGATTGATGCCTTCGATTACCAACTCCTTAATGACTAATGACTGCCTTAATAATGGTAAACTTTTTTTAAGGAATCCTATCAAACATGGCTGAGGACTTGCATTTAAAAGTCGCTCAAGCCTATCACAAAATTCTTCTGGTTCGACTTGGGCATCAATAAGCTCCTGTATCAAATTTCGTACATTCTTTTCAACTGATTTAGGTTCCTTGCTGGAGAGATCAAGTAGATTTGCCAGAAAATTGCGACATTTTTCCTTTGTGTTGTCCGATGGTTTTTGTGTTGTATTTATTGGTGGTTGAGAAGTTGGGGTGGTAGAAGCTACACAAACCACCGGGGCTGTAACCACTGGGCCAGCTACAGGTCCTTGGGGAAGCTGGCTTTGCAGATGAGCTGGGCCTGCTACACTTGTCGAAACAGTAGACACTCCTGGATGTGCAGGCACAGTTGAGAGCCGAAGATTCTGTGGCTGCGGCGCAGTAAGGGTGCTTGCAGCAGGTGCTGGCCCGACCCTAAGCAACTGGTATTGACCATTCTCAGTCTTTAACAATAAATGACCCTGTTGCCCTTGCTGAAGGCTTTGCAGTGTTTGCAATGTTATACCAGGTGCAGCTGCACGGGTTCCAACAACTTGTGGTGTTCCAATTACAACCCTTGGAGAAACAGTTGCTACAGATTTCTGAGCAGCTACATTTGGGGCTCCAGCTCTCATATTAAGTATCTGAACATTAGGGAGAATAGTAGGTTGGGCAGAACCTAAATTTTGTGTTGTTACCACGACATTCTGTCCAGGTTTGTTTATTGTCATCACATTTGGTATAGATCCAGGCAGACTGGAATTCACTGTCATAGGCACTGTTACCATTCCAGATTGCATTCCAACTTGCCCTGTTGTATTACCCTGTTTGATTACCATTTGAGGTTGCATATTAATTCTTTTGGTTCCTGTGTGCTATAAATTGAGGCCTATTTCAGGTGATAACAATTAAAACACAATCACTGCTCAAGATATGGTTGCAATTTATATTCATCTAAGTTACTATAAATTGATCACTTGAGCTTGATACAGATTGAGTCAAATTAGAAAAGATAAACGTAGCTTTTTTGGAAAAACTATAGCAAGATACGCACTCTTACGTTTCGTCACAAACTAAACTATATAGAATATATAGTACAGATAAAATAAAAATTGACTTGCATTAGAAGCAACCACAGATCTCTCTATCTTGATTAAATCCAGTATGGCAAAATGTATGATATCAGCTGTTAATACTGTTTTTAGGATCAGATTACAATGCGATTTTCTGATGATGATTTTCCTTTTAGTGATGAAGATATTTAATAAAAAAATATATGCATCTGTGTTATAATATTTGGGTCTAATTTAGCACGTGTCAATTTAGTCAGGTTGAATTCTTTTAATTTATTATTTCATTTGTAAAAATATTCCACAATTAATTGATATTAGATGACAGAAATGTTTGTAACATTATGAAACTAGCCGAAACTAAATAAAATATTATGTACGCTTTCAACTGAATACTAAATACCTACCTAAAAATAAACTGAATCAACAACAAAATAACTGAATCGATAACATACTTTTGATTACAAATTAAATGAACAATGCAAATTTCTAGTGTGGATGAGCTACTTAGATTGGACACCGAAATCGCTATTTCATGATTCCGCCATACGCCATCGCCAGGTTAATTGGTGATCCATTTACTTCTTGTAAGTGTTATAGGCAGAGACTATAAAGGATAGTGACTAACAAACAATCGACGAACTTTTGATTAAATCCGATCTACGCGGCCACCGAAACCCACAAAACATAAAACATAAACTAAACGAATATTTTCTAAAAATATATTATCTTATAATCACACTACTACACCTATAAACAGTATTATGCACATTAGTGGGTGTATATGTATATACGTGCATATTTAATAAATCAACTATGGGAACATATTATATTATACTATGAACAACATTTTTACGCATATTCTTTGTATAATAAGTAAAAAAATATATACATTAAAAACAGAGCATGTTTTATACAAATACATAATAAATGCGCACATCCACACCACTTCTACAGTACACATAGTACAGGTGCACATAGAACGGCGGGCGATGGGCGGCAGTGGACACAAAACATTTACACTACCCACAATAATTACACAATTTGAGCACATGCACCCACCATACATACACCCACACCCTTGATTTAAGTTTGTGTATACCGTGCAATAAGGTAAAAAAATTATATAATAAATATATAAAATTATATAATATATAATAAAAATAAAATTATATAACAATAAATAAAATTAAATAATAATAAATAAAACATTAAATAATAATAAATAAAATTATATATAATAATTTAAAAAAAAACAAGTATCGGTTAAAAAACGAATGAATGGATGTATTGAATAAATCGATAGTTTTTATTAGGAATAATCTTATACTCAATATGTATTTGTTACACATGTCATGTCATGTGTAATCTGTAAACGCACTTAAAAACTTGACGTGTGGTTTACTTCGTAGGCACGGTAGTTTGCTCTAATACTTTTACGAATCATTTATGTTTCATTCATTTTTAAACGAATTGAGTGTTAAAAACAAGTGAAGTTTTCCTCCTTCTTATTAAAGGTATTGGATTCAGTTATTGAGTAAGCAAGTATTATAACCTCTAAAGTTTCCATGAATTTAAGCCTAGCGTTTGCATCATAAGTTACTGAATTATTGGCTATAAAAGTTATACGTCATTTTTGTTACAGCTACATTAAAAAAAAAGACAGTTATGAGTCGATTTTTTGCAACTGGGACGGACTCTGAGTCCGAGAGTTCAAGCGAGGAGGAGCAGGTAGTTCGTGCACCAGCGCCTGTTTACACCGTACGTAAATCTAAATATTTTGTATGGTGTTCTTTATTGTGTTTTTGGACCAGATAGTCTCTTTAGAAGTTCCACCAGCAACAGCCTTGATATCTTTTGTCAATAATCTTAAAGTCCTGATGGAACTGTTCCTCTTGTTCTTCTCTGTAACAACTCAGGTTGGTAGGAATATTTTCTAAATGATTGAAAAAAAAGGTAATTTAAATCAAGTGGTTTAGTTCATCCTGAGAAAAACCTTGAAGTGTAGCACTGTATCCTTTAAATTCACTTTCAATATTTCTTTTACTCTGACTTAACTGTAACAACATCATCATAGCAATTATCTGATAAGAGTGTTATTGCACACTCTGGTAGCAACAATTGCTACCAGAATTGTTTACTGTGCAGCATTGGTGACTTAGCAGATTATACATTTGGGCAAACCCAATAGACCTTTTTGTATCTTTTCATTTCCTTTACATTCACAATACAGAAGTAGCAACCATCTTGGTCTGTCTATTTTATCAGCATTCTAAACGGATGCTCTTTCTGTCCTCCTTGCTCCAATAAAAGTGGGTCCACATAAGTTTTACAAACTTTGTGAGAGGCCCACCATTTGTCTTGTTATCCTGGTTATTTTCTTTATATTGGTTATATATTGGTTCTATGTATTGGTTATATTTGTTCTACAAAATCATTTATATTCATTTGGTGTTTTCCTTGACATAATTTACCACATATCTAGCAAAAGTGGTCGTAGTTATTAACACAAGACTTGCATGTAGAACTCATACTTTTTGTAACCATATCATCCAATATATTAAATAATATAATAAACAGAGATTTTTTTAACAATTAAATTATGAACAAAGAAGAAAGAAATAAAAAAATAAATATAAATCCTCTGAGAACTATAATTATTTATTAGATTACACTTTAGAAAAGACATGTAGATGCATGTGAGGTTAGATCAATAAAATCCGTGTATTTTTAATATAATAGTTTTTCATGAGAACCAGAGTAAACTCAAACAAATGAAATATAACTTATGCCGCAGAATAAAACTTTCCCTTGTTGTTTCATTCATCATTATATTTAATCCTTCATTTATTTTGGCAGTTTAGTGATGATGAAGAGGAAACAAAGCGCGTTGTTCGGTCTATGAAGGAAAAACGTTACGAGGAATTAGAAGGCATAATACACTCATTACGCAATCACCGAAAAATCAAGGACTTTTCTTCAGCTCTTGCTTCTTTTGAAGAGTTACAAAGAGCTTATACACGTGCAGCACCAGTAGTACAGAAAGAAGAAAATGGAATTGCCCCTCGATTCTTTATAAGGGCGTTGACTGAGTTAGATGATTGGGTGTCTGGTGCGTGGGCAGATCGTGATGGGAGAAAGGCGTTATCAAAAGGAAATAGCAAGGCTCTAACATCATTGCGTCAAAAACTTCGGAAGTATGCAAAGGATTTTGATGCTGAAATAACTAAGTTCCGTGAGAATCCGGATTTGCCTGATGATGATGACGAACGTAAAGGTGAGTGAAATATTTTGAAACAATTACATGAATGTTATAATTGATCGCTCTGATCCAGCTAACTATAGGCCTAATTCCATTACCTCTTTTGTTCTCCAAAATAATGGAATCTATTATTAACTTCCAGCTCTTACGGTATCTTGAAGAGCATCACCTGATTAGTGACATATAATCACATACCCATGATATGTTACAAATTAGTAGCATGCCTTGTTATGCAGACAACACCATGGGTGATGCCTTATACCCTGGCTGTGCAAACATTTCTCGGGCACATGAGTGTCGGAACAAACTTGTGTCTGAAGTACAAACTTCATTAGACCAGGTCTCGGATTGGGGTCAGCTAAACCTAATCCAATTCAACCCTAAAAAGACACAAGTTTGCACATTTACCTCCAAAAAGATTCCCTTTATCGTATCTGCTCACTTTGACATTCCCCTTAATCTTAAGCCATGTATCGGAATCCTTGATATTGACATATCACATGACGTCCAGTTTCGCGGCCGTCTGGAAGAAAAGCTGGGTGTGCTCAATGATGCGAGACAGTATTTCACATCTGCCCATTGCCTCTAACTTTACAAGGCACACATGGAATACTGTTCTCACATCTGAGTCGGGGCTCTCCAGTATCAACTTCTTCCAGTTGACCGCATACAAAGTCTTGCGATCCGAATCGTCGATGACCTAGACCTCACCGATCTTCTTGATTCGCTAGCGCTGCAGAGAGATATCTCATCTCTCAGCATTTTTTTACCGCTTTTACTATGGGGAGTGCTTCGAGGAATTGTTTGGAATAATTCCTGCCGCTGAATTCTATAACCGAACAACTCGCCGTAAATAAAAATATTTAATATTGATTCCTAGAAAAATCTTATTTAGACTGTTTATGAACTTTTTTTTTTTAATATTCTAATTTATTTTTATTAGATACTTCTTCGTCTGATGAATCAGAAGATGAAGATAAGGTTAAAGAGAAGGGTAGAATACGTCGTTCTCCTGAACCTCCACGTCGGCCGCCACCCCAAGATGATGAATCATCAGATTCTATGGATTGGGGTTTGAGTTCTTCTGATTCTAGTTCTAGTTCTGATGATGAAGCTCGGGGGGCAACTACAATTCGAGAGCGCTTCTTGAAGAGAACTACCGAGAGGGATGAAGATGAAGAAAGAGATAGGCGTCGAGCTAGGCGAGAGAGACGTGAAAGAGGTGTAGGAAAGATCAGCAAGAGAGATCAAGCTGACGATGGGGGTGAATGGGAGACTGTAAGAAAAGGTGCCGCTACTTCTGATAAGCCAAAGATGTTTGCCAAGGTATGTTTTTACTTTTTTTATAATTAGTAATATAATATTGTCCTAAAATATATATTTTTTGTTATTGAATGGGGACATATTTTCATATTTTCCGCAAAGTTTACGTTATTTCTCTTCCAAACATTATTATTCCAAATGAGTCTAACTCAACCATCCAAATTCCTTACGGCAATTTTCTTCATATTTTTTTCCTTTGTTGATAAAAAGGGATTTTTCTACCTTTTCATAATTTCAGCTCAGATAAAGCACAGCCACACTGCCCAACGTTATAAAAGACATGAGGGCTAGCATGGATAATTCATTTATTGCATGAAGTTCTAAATAAATTGGATAAGTTTCTACACAATTGTTTTTTATTTTAATATTATATTTTGTTATCATTTGATTTGCAGCTAAAATGTTTTTTTATCTATCAGAGGTCTCTCAGATTTCTTTGATTGCTCTTCTCTTGAAATCTTTGTATTCATGATAATTCAAAGAGATACTCCACTGCACAGAAGCATGATGTGAGCAGCCGTTTCCTCCTCTTCCATGCAGGCCCTGTATAGTGGGGTATCTGTAACACCTAGCACAAATAGATGTTTGTTAAATGGACCATGTCCTGTTATTACTATTGCCCTAAAGTATGTTTCTTTCCATAGTCGCCTTGTACAATACCTACAGGAAGAAAGCAAATGACCCTTTTATATCCCAGTAACCTGGCGTTATAGTTATGTGACATGTTATAGATAGAGATTACACATGTGATGAATGAAATAAAATATATGAATATATTATATAAATACTAAATAATTTTTGATTCCAAGTATTATTTTATTTAATGTCGTTTCTTGCAGGACAGTGACATTGATGCTGCGTTAGTAGTGAAGAAACTAGGGGAGATAAGTGCTGCTCGAGGGCGCAAGCGTACGGACCGCCGTGCCCAATTAGAGTTGCTTCATGAATTGCGTACTGTCGCTCAACAACATAACTTAGGAGATGCTTTGCAACTCAAACTACGTGGAGCTACCGTTGCTGCACTTTTTGATTACAATCCTAAAGTATCTGATGCTATGAAGCCGGAGTATTGGTCGCGACTTGTGGAAAATGTTGACCATATGGTGACCCTTCTGCTAGCCCATGAAGACATGGTACTTAGTGAGTCGATTACAGAGGAAAATGAGCAGTTGGTTACTCCTCCATATCGTGTACGAGGCTGCTTGTTAACGGCTTTAGAACGTCTCGATGATGAATTCACGAAGTTGCTAAAAGAGTGTGATCCTCACTCGAATGAATATGTGGAAAGGTTGAAGGATGAAGTTCGGGTGTCAGCGCTTATCGATCGTGTGTGCCAAGTAGTTGAGAGGGATGGATCGCCACAGGAAATCTGTCGTGCTTATCTTCGTAAAATAGACCATCTGTACTACAAGTTTGACCCGCGAGCAGTGAGAAAGGATCTACCACCAGGCGAGGAGACAACTATCAAAAAAATGGAGCGCCTTTGCAAATACATCTACGCTCACGATGAGAGCGATCGTCTTAGAACTCGAGCGATTCTATCCCATATCTATCATCATGCATTGCATGACAATTGGTTCCAAGCTCGCGATCTCCTACTTATGTCACACCTTCAAGAGACTGTTCAGCATTCCGATCCTAGTACTCAGATATTGTATAATCGTACAATGGCCAACTTGGGACTTTGCGCATTCCGTCGAGGAAATGTTAAAGAAGCTCATGGGTGTTTGG
>JASFAT010003641.1:0-16319 GCA_031353405.1 Baronia brevicornis
GTGTTGGGGCTCCGGCTTATATATATATATATATATATATATATATATATATATATATATATATATATATATATATATATATATATATATATATATATATATATATATATATATATATATATATATATATATATATATATATATATATATATATATATATATATATATATATTTCCGCAAAGTAATATCTGACTCCTTTAATGTCTTTGGCAGTCGATAGCTCACGAGATTATTCTTCTTTTTTTTATAAATATACTTATTATTATATTTTTTTATATCATCATCATCATCATCATCAGCAGCCTGCGGCAGTCCACTGCTGGACATAGGCCTCCCCCATGGAGCGCCACCTAGCCCGATCTTCGGCTACACGCATCCAGTTTCTGCCAGCCGCCCTGCGCAGATCGTCGCACCATCTAGCCGGGGGGCGTCCCACACTACGTTTACCGAGACGCGGTCTCCACTCCAGCACTCGTCTGCTCCAACGATCGTCGGATCTCCGACAGACGTGACCAGCCCATTGCCACTTAAGTTTGCTAATTCGAAAGCCTATGTCGGTGACTTTAGTTCTCTGGCGGATTTGTTCATTCCGAAACATATCTACCAGAGAAACTCCGAGCATAGCTCTCTCCATAGCTCTCTGAGCGACTCTGAGCTTATGAAGCAGACGGACTGTCAGCGTCCACGTTTCGGCGCCGTAGGAGAGTACGGGTAGGACACACTGGTCGAAGACTTTCGTCTTCAGGCTCTGAGGTATGGGCGACGAGAAGACCGGACGGAGTTTCCTAAATGCTGCCCAGCCTAACTGAATCCTTCTATCGGCTTCTTTCTCGAAGTTGTCTCCACCCAATTGCAAGACTTGCCCGAGGTAGATAACCTGGACAACTTCGAGAGTTTTACCACTGACGACCGTCGGTTGTGGATCCAGATGATCATTGACCATGACTTTAGTTTTATCAAAGTTCATGGTCAAAACCGACTCGTCGAGAGGATTCATTTAGGCTGTCTGTGCATCCCCCCCCCCCCCCCCCCCCCCCCCCCCCCCCCCCCCCCCCCCCCCCCCCCCCCCCCCCCCCCCCCCCCCCCCCCCCCCCCCCCCCCCCCCCCCCCCCCCCCCCCCCCCCCCCCCCCCCCCCCCCCCCCCCCCCCCCCCCCCCCCCCCCCCCCCCCCCCCCCCCCCCCCCCCCCCCCCCCCCCCCCCCCCCCCCCCCCCCCCCCCCCCCCCCCCCCCCCCCCCCCCCCCCCCCCCCCCCCCCCCCCCCCCCCCCCCCCCCCCCCCCCCCCCCCCCCCCCCCCCCCCCCCCCCCCCCCCCCCCCCCCCCCCCCCCCCCCCCCCCCCCCCCCCCCCCCCCCCCCCCCCCCCCCCCCCCCCCCCCCCCCCCCCCCCCCCCCCCCCCCCCCCCCCCCCCCCCCCCCCCCCCCCCCCCCCCCCCCCCCCCCCCCCCCCCCCCCCCCCCCCCCCCCCCCCCCCCCCCCCGCGATTCTGCCAAGATCACGATATCATCGGCGTTAACGGCAGGTGTGAGACGCACTTACCGTTTACGTTTATGCCTCGTCCTTTCCAGTCTAGCGTCTTGAAAACGTCTTCCAGTGCATTAGTGAACAGTTTCGGGGATATGACATCCCCCTATCTCACACCGCGATACAACTGGATTTGTTTTGTTTGACTGCCCTGTACTCGAACGGACATCGTGGCGGCATTGTAAAGACATCTCAATACCTCGATGTATCGATGATCTACCTGGCACCGCTGCAAGGCTTCCATGACAGCCCAGGTCTCAATGGAGTCAAAGGCCTTCTCATAATCCACAAATGCTAAGCACAGGGGCTGATTATACTCGTTTGTTTTCTGTATAATTTGCCGCACTGTGTGAATGTGGTCTATGGTGCCGAATCCTCCTCGAAACCCAACCTGCTCTGGGGGCTGAAACTCGTCAAGTCTTCGTGCGAGTCGATTGGTGATGACCCTCGAAAACAACTTATAGACATGGCTCAGGAGCGAGATGGGCCTATAGTTGCTAAGTAGCGTCCTATCCCCTTTTTGTGGAATAAGACGACTATGCTCCTGTTCCATGCCCGAGGAGTTCTCCCATTCTGCACGACAGAATTGAATATTCTGCAGAGCTCTTTAAGCACGGGTCGACCTCCTGCTTTTAAGAGCTCCACAGTAATCCCGTCTTCGCCCGGGGCTTTTCCATTTTTAAGTTGTCCGAGGGCCAACTCCATCTCCTCAAGGGCAATATCTGGCAGCTCGTCGGTGTAGTGGCGGGAAAGCGTGGCTCTGGGATCATTGTAAACGGGTTCAGGTTGTGGTGCATGAGAAGCGTATAGTTTGCCGTAGAAGTCTTCGATCTCACCGAGAACCTCAGACTTCGACGTGAGTATTCTGCCATCCTGGGTTTTTAATTTTGTGAGGTGGCTTCTCCCAAGCTTTTGTGCAAATACTTTAGGGCCCTTGTGTCGCTCTATTGCTTCTTTAATGGCTTCAGCATTAGAGCGACGCATGTCCCGCCGCACGCATTTCCTGATAAGCTTGGTGAGTGCCACCTGTTCCCCATGTGTGGTCACTTCACGCCGCATGTCCATTAACTGTAGTGTCTCGTCTGAGAGCTTGGACTTTCGGCCCATACGCTTCCTTCCACAAAACCTGTTCCCTTCGTCCCTCAAGGTCTTCACCACGCTGTTGAGGTCCTCGTCAATGTCCAAAGTGGGTTCCAGTATGTCGAATCGATTTTTAAGTTCCAATTGGAAGCGTTGAGATCCCGCTACAGTTTCGAGCAGAGTCGGTCGGAGCGTGGACTTCACCAGACGACATCTTTCAAACTTGAAGTCGATATTCAGAGTGCCTCTCACGATTCGGTGATCACTGCCGGTATTGAACCTATTGATCACTGAGACATCTCTGAATACGTGTCTTTTGTCCGACATGATGAAGTCAATCTCATTTTTTGTCACAGTATCGGGGCTTCGCCACGTCCACTTCCTTTGGGGCTTCTTCTGGAAAAAGGAATTCATCAGATGGAGCCCCTCTTTCTCCAGGAAGTTGACCAGCATTTGCCCCCTGTGGTTCCTCTGTCCAAAACCATGTGGTCCCATTTTTTTATATAATAATAAATAACCTTAATGTTAAAATGCAGCCATGCTGTGCGCAAATTTAAAGACTTATAGTCCGGACGTTATTAAGGCTGTAACTTGTGTTTGTATCCAATAAATCTCAGATTCATTAGCCAATGCCTATGATGTAATTGATGTTTATAGAAGGCGTTAATAGCTCTCCGTCAGGTAATACGGTTGCTCGTTTGCCGACCCATACCGTTAAAAAAAAAGATTGGGCGTTCGGGCAATTTTTTTTCGAGTCACTTTTCAAATGGTTTTCATACTTGACACTTAACAACTGCAAAAAAAAACATACAAAATTATTTGCACTGTCAACTTCCACACGGACGAGGACCGGTTCTATACGTAGTTTGTTCGACGCAAGTGAAAGTACCTCACGGTCGTTGGGCTTATAGTACAGTGACGTAGAAAAGTGTTATGAAACAATTCAGAGAACAATAAGTTTTTAGATTACTAGATCAAATTTGTATTTATATATTTGGTCTCTAAGATCAACATAAACCTATATTATTTAACTGTTAGACATTGCCCAAGACATACCCCAAGGTGTGCAACCTAGCTCGATTTTTTGCTGCCATACGCTGATCATCGCTCCACCTTACTTGAGTGTTAGCGAACGTTACGTTCGCTGAAATACAATCTCCAATCCAGTGCTCGTCTATTTTAATAGCTCTCATATCTTTAATATAGACCTTTGGCTTTGGTTTTCCAATTGAATTAGCACTTCAGCGACTTTAAACTTTTGGAGTATACGAACTGCTAGTGTCTACTTTAGTCAGATACTACATCCAATTTTTAATCCAATTGCATCGAAAAAATGACTCAACCTAAGATATAGGTCTTTGTGGTAATATTAGCTTACATATAATAATACCAAATTAATGTTAAGTTTGAGATGTAAGGGTGTGCAAACTAATTGAATCACGTAGGTCTATATAACCATTCATAACCTAGTATTATCATATCACAAGTCGGTGACGGGACGTTCTGGTACAAGAATACTACTTCTGTGGTCGTCACTGCACCTGCATCGCATGGTAAATATGGCTAAATTCCCACCACTTCAAAGAGGTTTACGTACAGTTGTGGAGTATTTAAGGCTTCTGACAATGAACCCTTTAAAATTATAAATATTTATTTTGGTATTTTTACTAAAATAAAATCTAATAAAAATAATTATTTAAATAAAATTTAAACACACTTTACTTCTCAACTGTACTTCAAAGTAGCATTATTTCTATTTACATAATACGCCACCACACGGTCAATAGTTTCATTAACACTATAATGTGATCATAATAGAGAATTAGAACACGGTAACGGATAACCTCGGTGACATGAGAAAGCTGTTTTTTATTGTCGCTTTAGATCACTTATACGGTGTATTAAGGGCCTGCATATCTTTTCGAATTCACGCCGTTATGTATATATATACGCTTGTCATAGACAAGGAATGATTTATGAAGGCAACTTGGATTAGTAATAATAATAATTCTTTATTTGTATAATGTGAGGTGTAACAAGATGAAAAAAAAGACGTATAAAAGTTCCATCACAATGCCACTTACGGCGTACAAATTTCATTAATTATTGCACACTATTAGAAATAACTAAAAACAATTATTACAAATCTAAATACATAAGTAAACTATTATAATATCATTAAAATTATAATTTATTATTATATTTATATATTATACTTTATACTTTCGTGTATTATTAATAATAGTAATAATTAATTGTGGAGTAAGAAGTGGAAATTTTTTATATAGATAAAAAGTCAACAACTACTTTGTTAATATCCATGAAGAAAATAAATTCGAAAGAAAAAAACATCGTATGTACACCAGCCAGTATAGACACAACATCATTCTTCAATAACACAGACAACCATTGAATCGACGGTTGTCTTCCGTAGTGTCTATTGCACGTGAAGATGGCTCGTGTTGACACGAAATGCGTGTCGTGTCGTGTACTTTGTTTACGATTAGTGTTATGTGTATACTGGTTCGTGTTTACACAATGTCATTTTTCGAATTTGTTTTTTGTTCGCGGATCTTGGCAAAGAAGTTATTGACCTCCAAAACTTTTTTTAAACAGTTTTTCAAGTGTACATAATTTGTACTATATGAATGTTTGTACCGACATAACCTTTCGAATTAGCAAACTAAAGTGGCAGTGAGCTGGTCACGCTTTTCGGAAATTCAACAATCGTTGAAGCAGAGGAGTGCTGGAGTGGAGACCGCGTCTCGGTAAACGTGTGGATAGGTGAAGCCGAAGATTGGGCTAGATGGCGCTTTATGGAAGAGGCCTATTTCCAGCTGTGGACTGCCGCAGGAT
The DNA here is from genome assembly GCA_031353405.1 of Baronia brevicornis. Lineage (NCBI taxonomy): Eukaryota > Metazoa > Arthropoda > Insecta > Lepidoptera > Papilionidae > Baronia > Baronia brevicornis. Next base: position 5,458 of record JASFAT010003641.1, read on the forward strand.
GTTGATTGATTGAATATATGTATTTTGTATTCCCTTCCAATTGTTTTGAAAATAATTGATGAATGTGAAGTGATAGTATCCATATATGTATGTATGTTCTTTATCCGCTCACATACATTTTTGCATGTCCTATAGCTAGGCACATATCTGCCACATTTATGAAAGAATAGACTAGATAAGAATCAACGACCATTTACTCCAAAAACAGAAACTTGGCCACTGAACAAATTAGTTCATATACACACTGCCTTTAAATAGATACTATGCAGATGAAAAATAAAATACTTAAATTATATTCATATAAAAAAAAGACCGTCACGTACTAAAATAAAACTTCAGGGCAAATTTTATTTCTTCTATTATCTTTTTCTGCATAGCATCTTGTATTTTGTAAATACAAAAAAGTTTATATAAATAAAACTTGCCCTGTCTTCGTCTGCATAACATTTTCTACTTTATAAATAAAGAAAGTTTATATAAATAAAACTTGCCCTATATTCTTCTGCATAGCGTCTTGTATTTTGTAAATACAAAAAAGTTCATATAAATAAAACTTGCCCTGTCTTCGTCTGCATAACATCTTGTACTTTATAAATAAAAAAAGTTTATATAAATAAAACTTGCCCTATTTTCTTCTGCATAGCGTCTGGTATTTTGTAAATACAAAAGTTTATATAAATAAAACTTGCCCTGTCTTCTTCTGCATAGCATCTTGTATTTTCTAAATACAAAAAAAGTTTATATAAAATTACTTCCGTAATGACACTGGCATTTTAATCTTTTAAACCGTCACGAGCATTTTTAAGGGATATTTATCTCGATCTAGCCTCCTTTCGGCTTTCTCTTCCACTTTCCTTATGTTGTAATATAATTTCTTGAGTTTCAACAAAGCCTATGGTTTTTATTACACAAGATATAAAACTCTTTAAATTTATATTTTCAAATACCCATATTTATCTCCTCTTCTGTACTAATTTAAGTTATAATTATTAATACTTATTAGAATAATGGGTTTTCATTATTAAGATGGACTGGATGTTTACTATGCTAAGATCCGCAAGAGAAACAAAATTTTTCCCTGATCTTATCAGCAACGTAAGTTTTGATAGTCCGTCTTTTTACTGATTAAGCTAAAAAGTTTCTAGGTAGATTTGTATAAGGCACATGAAAATTCTAAATAATCGTCAATTTAAATAATTGATCACTTACTGCATTTTGTATTATTAACCTGTTAAACGAGGTGGACGAATAAATACGTCAAACGTAAACAATATCGGGTACGGGTAGGAGATATGAATACGTCCTTGAAATATATGTTGCGCCCTAAAACCTAAATCAAATTAAAAGAAAAAGTTTTGGGGCTTATATAAAAGTGGCCTTATTTAAAAAAATTATCCCTTAAATACTTAATAATAATACTTTTAATGGTTTTATGTAGAGGTTTAACTGTATATTTTTGCGTAAACCTATATTTATCAAGGCATTACAGCCGCGGATCTTAGCCTGGTCCAGTAAATTTTTCCAGTCGGATCTTTGTTTAGCTTTTTCCCTCCAGCCTCTCACACCGATTGCTGTTAAGTCGTCCTAGACTCCATCTAGCCATCTGAGTTTGGGCCTTCCGCGGCTTCTACGACCATCTGGTTTGCCGTCGAGCAGGCGTTTGAGTATTCTAGCCTCGTCCATCTGTACCAAGGGCCCAGACCAACGAAGGCGTCCAATCCTAATAGTTTTGATGACGTTCGGCTCATTGTACAGCTCATATAGCTCGTGGTTATAAAGTGTACCTTGTATTTTAATAATAATAATAATAATCTTGATTTCAGACAAGTTTTTTTAAGCATATGTAAAAAAATAATAATATAAAATTACATCCTTCGGGCAGACGTACTAACACGTCGTAGTGAAAGAGCGCCCGTTATATGCTGCGTATATAAAAAAATCCCCGGTTAACAAATCAATACATACTTTATATATTTATATAACTGTAAGTTTATTATTGTATTATTAACTATTGATTATATGTAACTTTATTTGTATTATTACGATTTTATATTTAACAAATATGATTTGAACATCTCTTATTAAGAATATAAATTACTAGCTTTTGCCCGCGGCTTCGGTCGCGTGGAATTTGGTCTGCCACATTAAGTTTCGTGACAGATCATTTTAAAATTAAATATATATATTTTTTTACTTAATATTTTAATTATATTACGACCAAAATTACATAAAATTATTACAAATTGTAGCCTATATTTTATTCCGATGTATAACCTATATTGCTGTAAAGTTTCATCCAAATCCGTCCAGTAGTTTTTTCATGAAAGAATAACAAACATACATCCATACTCACAAACTTTGGCATTTTTAATATTTGTGGGATTTATTAACATTAACATCACAAATGAATTTTTGACAAAAAAATTATCCAATTATTCATAACTTAAGTACCCAGCACTTATCGATGTTGCAATTTTCATTTCCTAACATTAATTTCACACATTTTTGTTGCAGTCAATATGGCATCAGACATGAGAAGGTGCATCCAGCTCATCGCTACACTTCTACTGCTCACTTCGCAGTTCACATTATCGGCTAAAACGAATTCCAGGCCCGTTTACGAAGATTTAAACGAGCCACCAAAGGAAGAAGAGAAATTGAAAATTCTTAGCACTCCCGGCAATTTGCCTTATGGCAACCCATTGGCTGGAAACTCAATGTACAATGCAAAATTACACGCACACAATCAACAGGCGATGTTCAACGCTGAAAGAATAAGACAGCACAAAGCACTGTCGCAAAGCTGGATGAAAACACCTCACATTGACTACATGAGATCTTACCACGAGTCAGAAGAAAGTCGTCAACTGGCTTTGGAACAGCAACAGGCAAATCAGAAGGAAGATAAACAGGCAAAGCCAGCAAACAAAACTAAAGAACATTCCAGACGGATACGTATTCGCAACTCTAATACGACAAAACCACCCAAAGACGAAGTAACTGTTAAACCTGAGAAGATTAGAAATCAAAGATCATATGGGGTTACTGAATACGAACAGTACTTAGATGTACAGAAATATCAAACTTTATTTAAAGAACCTCCAAAACCCGAAGCTCATGATGGTGTCAAACAAGTTCAAAGCGTACTTGAGCGAATAAATACTTTTAACAATCAACCTATTGAAAGTTCCATTAATTATGTTTACCCGAAGTTTTATCGGAGGGAGAACTATCCAACGATGCAAGAAATTGAAACCCTAAACTCTCTTTTGAATAAAAATCCAAAGGACCAACTCACAGGGTTTAACGCTTTGATCAATTCTGACCACGATAATACTAACGATAAACAATTAGAAACTCCCATTGACTTGTACTTCTATTTGAAAGATCCTTCAGTTAAGGCTCTGTCGGAATATTATGAAAATACCAAGTATGCTCAACTAAATGAAGATACTATTACTAAGGATCATATACCCAGAAAAGAACAAGTTAATAATATAGAAAATCCACAAAATAGAAATCCAAAACTTTACATTCAGCAGACACAAACACCAAAATCGCCATTACATATAACAGAACCAAAAAGTAATCAATATAATGCTGAAGAGGCTAATCAAATACTCAACGTTGGTTACAATCCTCTACTTCAAGAGAATGATGCACATTTAAATCAAGAAGAAACAAAACCAAAGTATTATTTCGGACATCCGTCGACAGCGTACTATATAAACGCAGAATTGAAACCAGAAAGTGACTTAAGCAAACAATACTTACACCACAATCAAGGAGTGCAGCATTTAACAGATGATGGACAAGGCGTGTCAGCATATGGTGGTGACGATGTAAGTATATATAAAAACCTTTCCAATATATCCTTTAATAACTCACGTAAGAAACGAGCGGTTTTAGATACAGATCCCTTTTTAATACCCAAGTTAACAAAAAATGATCTTCCTTCAACAGAAACTCCTGTGAAACCTAAATCAGATAATGTCACGGAAAGCCCTAAATCAGAACCACTTACAAGATTAAGATATAATAATAAGCGTAGAAATAATTTGAATTTTTTTGCGCCTCCACCCAATTTCCAAATTGGGGAGACGATAGATTACAACGAAGATTACATAGATTTGCGTCCAACTTTAAAAAGACCCAATCGTAACTATGTTAGTCAAGAATTAGCATATGATGAAGATAATATGAACTATGATGACGAATTTTCTTCACCTGATTACGAATACGATGCTCGTAATGTGAGACAATCGTATCCATCTTCTTCGTATCAGATCCCTGTAGATACTTACGAAATGTACGCCCCTACCGCGAACTACGCTCAAAATGTAGATTTGAGGGGCAGCTTTTCCAAATTAAGACCATTCAAACGCAGTCCTTTACCGCCTTCTATAGGAACATCTTTAAATACTCCAAACTATGGTACGTATCCGTCGACTTTATACGGAACACCACAAAGCTACAGCGTTCCTACTCTAACTTATAGCTCTCCACAATTCTACGGTTCACCTTTTAAGTACACTGAAAATTTACCAAGCATTGATCCAGAGCCTGTGTATGTGTTAACACAAACACAGTTAGAAAAACTAGTTGGCCATCACAATCTTAATATAGAACATCTAGATGTCTACCAGTGGCCTAAAGACAAAAGGCCTATTCACCAGAGGAAATATAAAAAACGATCTCCTTACAGGAATAAACATTTTAGAAAAAACATTTATAAGCTACAAAAATTAAATTTTATTTGATATAATGTATAGCTTTTTTAACAATCCATTAAAAAATATATTTGTTCTATAAATGTACGCTGCAAGCAAATTTTTGTCAAAATGATTTAACAAAAATAAAATTCAAATTGCAATTTTTTTTTTAATTTTTGTCTGCTATATGAATGGACTGACTTGTTTTAGGAAGCATTAAGTTTTTGCATAGCAAATAGCTTCAGAGATTTGACACGTCTAAATCCATTATGTAAAGATATAATTAGTTTGCGTAGAGACATTTCCCGTCAACTTACATCAGTGACATTGTGTTTTTATTTCATTTTTATAATCATATATTATTATCTGTCTGATAAACGTATATAAGTAAAGTGATATGAAATAGATGAGTGTATTGGGACTTTTTAAGTTGACTGAAAAAGTCCATAGAAGGTTTTGATAAAATAGCCACCATTTTATCAAGACGTAACGCGACAAGCTAACTAGAACATTCCAAGAAACTTGCCACTTTGCTTTATAACTTGATAGGTTGCCTTGAAAATATTTTGTTTTTCTCAAATTACTATATTAATGTAACATGTAAATTGGATTACGCTATGTTTTTCTGATTACTAAATAAGAGATTTTAAAAGAAATGTAATATAGTTTTAAATTAAAGCATTATTTATAATAATTTATTTAGAATTATAATAAGTGAACATTAAATTATAATAATGATAGTAAATGAAATAGTTTTTTTTAGTTTGCCCGTATTTATGATATACTCATTCCGACATACATTAAATCATTAACATTATTCTGGTGTAAATAGTGCTGTTTTGATTTAATTTATATGTAAACATATGTTAGCCTTCATTTTAGGGTTGTGATAGTCATTTGGGACAACCCTAGGGATAGATAAGTGCTATGGTCACAACCCTAGAAATAGGTAAGTGCTATTGTCATTTGGGACAACCCTAGGAATAAGTAAGTGCTAGAACGGAGATCACATCTTAGCAAATCTAGCATGGCATCCCAGGTAGATGGAGCTACATTCATGAAACCGAATATCAGGCAAGTTGCTATACCTTAGGGTAAACCTGTGACCAGTATAGACTGCTGCAGATTATTACATAGTATTTTTGTTACACGGCCCACATATGTTCCAATGCTGGGGCACGGACCTCCCCACTTCTATAGGAACGAACGTTAACCCATCACGCTTGTCCAATGTATATTGGCGGGGCCATAAATGTATTTATCTTGATGCCGGGATCGAATCCGTAAGCGGCGGTCCAACACACTGGCAACTGAGCCAATTGGTCATCACATCGTCGTTTCTTAGCATGATACTTTAAAATTGTTTTGTAATTTTTATTTATATAATTTGTGGTGAAAATGAAACACAAATTAAAATTCAAACGTTTATTTTTTTTTATAAATTTATTTTTGATCCGATTCACTTCCATTCCCAATCCAAACAAAAAACTAAATAAGTATGCTGATCCTGCAGCCAAACAGTTTTCAATAACAATAAATAAAATAGCAATCAGCATTATTAAAAACCTTTCACAATTCACTGCTAAGAGTAGTCCTCTCCCATAAGGATAATGTAAATGTACAGAGCTAGTTGTCAATGTAAAATATACAGGCGGACCAATCTTTCACTGTCCATTGTTTCACGAAATTCTTTTAACAGGAAGTATATGCCATAGATAAGTGATTCTCAAACTTCGCATGTCGCAGTCTTTTAACGATTTCCAAAATTTAGCAGCACAAAAAAGGATAATTTTAAAAGTTATTTACTTACCTACAATACACCGTTTAAAATAGTTTTTGATAATAATTTTGAATGTAAAATAAACTAACGTATTACCTACCAGTAGTACCTACGTATATTAAGGGATTAATTACAAATAAATAATAAGAATACTTTTTTAATGACAAATTTGAGCTTGATGTTTTTTGATAATTTCATTTATCATAAAAAGGATATTGCTACTCTCATAGAATTCTATTGAGGCTTTAATCTCGATCGTACCGATTAATCTCCTTCGTGTCCTTCATTCCATTGTTACCTCGACCGCACCGTTTAATTTCATACGTGTCCTCTGCATTCTATTCCTTCTTTATCGTAATCGCACCGATTAATCTCCTTCGTGTCTTCTCCATTCTACGTGACATTGGCGAAATTGTCCGTGTTATTAAGGCACTATTGAAAGCTATTAATTCAAATGAATGAATATCTTTTTTTCGTTTTCATGTTGGTTAGTACGGAAAATCCGTATTCACACAATTAAGATGTAGAAAATCGTAGCAATATTTTTAGAGCTTTATATTTACGTACTTTAATTTAAACTATATTGTTTTAATTAAAGACTGTGAAGAGTAGATTGATGACTGCAGCACCAGAATTTTCACACCAATAATGCTCCTTTAGTTTATAAGCAGGTTTCGCGTACAGGTGAGGTTATTGAAGTGTCAAGCCGATCGAGGTCTTTTACGTCCTCTTGTGAAAAATGTGCCACCACATAAAACTATTATAATATATATACGTATATAAACACAAAAATTGTAATAAAAACTTTTTATTTTTTCAGCTCCATTACGCCGCAAACTATGAATTTGGCTATAGGGTCCGTGATGACCAAACCGGCAACGATTTCGGACACCACGAAGCGAAGAAAGGCGACGAGACTAACGGACATTACCACGTTTTACTCCCAGATGGCAGGATGCAAAATGTGAGGTACTCAGCCGGTCCGGAAGGCTTCCACGCTGATATATCATATGATCATTTCTAGTGTATTTTCACTTATAAGAAACTGTGATCGTCCTAAGATTATAATTAAATTGTGAGATACCAATAATTCGTGCCAAAGTCTACAAGTACGTAACATTGTGGAGTTTTTATTTTTGATGCTGGCAATGTGTTGTACAAAATTGCAAATGCCAACAATTAATCAGTGATAGAAAAAAGTTATTTGATTGGGTAATAAGTACGGACAGACGTGTGTTGAGTCTATGGTAGGTAATTAAAAAAAAATTAACAGCTATGATAAAAATGAAGTAATATACTAGATTTAGGTGCTGCTTTTATGTATAATTTTTAAAAATATTTTGTTTTCTTTTTATTTTTTCTTCGAAATTTAAATTATTTGAAGCTTAGTTTTAATAATTACTGGTTTTTCACATAACCTGCTAAGAAAATAGATATTTCTCATTTTAACATTTTAAAAATAGATGAAAATAATTTAAAATGCCTTCATTGTGGAAGAAAATGTTTTAGAAAGTGAAAAATAAGGTGTGTTTATTTTTAATTTTTGCTGTCTAAAACATACATTTTCTTCAAAAGATATTAAAAAAAGGTCACAAAAGTTTTTTTACAAAAATCATTATTTTACAATTGCCTATTCTTTAGGCTCTATTGTGTTAAGATCTATTACAAAAAAAAATTAAAAAAATACATTGTTAAAGAGCTTAAGTTATACTATTATATATATTCTTTACTCTCTTTATCGTATTTGAGGAGAAATACCCAAAGATTAATGTTCACAATTTTTTATAACTAATAATTTATATTTCAATATTTATACAGCTCATACATGAATCAGGGTAAATCGAAAATTAAAAAACGACAAGGTACTATTTATTATAAAAAATACTTTCCTTTACATATACTTCTTCATCTTCTTAGTAATAAATAGGACTTCAGTTATTCTTCAGTCACAACTTCATTCAGGGTTGGCTTTCTAGATGATGAATGTATCAAGATCCGCGATATCTTTATCGCGAATCTTAGCTAAGTAAAAGTTCTGACTGTCCACATATTGGCTTCCTAGCTTAATTTCCTCTGCTTTGTTCGCTGTTCAGCGGTTACCGTTTTCGGATTGAATGCAGACATATCCTCATTAAAGATATTCTGCCAGCGCACATTTAGTCGTTCTTGTAACTTTAGTGTTAGTGAAAAAAACTCCAGGGTATTTAACTAACCTATACTTTTAAAATACACAAAAATAATTATTTTCTTATTAATAATAAATGACAATTAGTAATACGAATAAATAAGAAAAAGGTCATTTTATACCTTAAAAAATTATAAATGGATAATGTAAAAATAATTTCAATAAAATCTCACCATCTATACACATGTAGATCTGTGCGATATGTCTTCACAGCGCATATTTTAACAACGAAATGGCGGTCGAAAGGGTTTGGCGCGAAAATTTATACACGTCAAAATTCCCGCCAGATTTAAGCGAGGAAAGAGAAAACATGGCGAAAGTGCAAGTTTATGGCCACACTATATTTAAGTACGTCTTTATTTCATGCTCATGCTTGTTACGTGCACTGACGTATGATTACGAAATAGACAAATATAGTCACTTGAGATCAGGGCTGTCAAATAATTTTCGACAAAACACAGTTAATAGTTTTCGTATTCGTATTATCGTAGTAAGTTGTCATTTACTTTTGGCGATTTCACCTTGCGGAATCCTTAACAGTTTATTTACGTATATTTTAAAAGTGTAAGAATGATTTTTTTTTTGTTAACATAATGCACTTTAAAATGTTTCGTCGCTTAAACTTACTTCGTCTTACGGTAATATACCAACTACCAATCTTGGAATATAAAAATATTAATTGTGAAAAAGTGTACAAATTTGTATCTGTAAATTCGTCCAGATAAGATCTATAATAAAACCGAATAAGTGTTAAAAAGATCTCGTAAACATTACATTGAGATGTTCTCTCTCTCTTTCTCCCACACACACACATATGCATACAAAGTGAATACGTAGAGAAATTATTAAATCTTTCTTTCTTGAGAAACAATGTCGAATGAATTGTTTCTTTTATGTCCAAATTTAAGTTGTAGTAAAGTAAAAATCCATTACTGGCATTGATCATGGTATCGAATTTAAAATGTTTATTTCTGTAAAAAAAATGCTGCAGTATTTGTATTTTATAAATAAATACGAATACGGCAGCTTAATGCTAAGCTTAAAGCTAAACGGTATAAAAAGTTTGCCAACCCTAATTGTGAGTTTTGGCGATCAAAATACTGTCTCACACTGTTGACTTTATCAAGATCTTAAATTAAAGGGTCAAAAAGATTAATGGACCTAATGTATTTCATCCATTGTTGTTCAACCACCGACTCACTACTATCTTTGAAAAGGATTTTATTAGTAGGCAGATTTGATGATGTTATTCTATTCTAGTCAGATCTAATAATGCTGTCTCTCCTGAGAGAAAAGAAAACATTTTTAAATGTTTTCAGTGTGTGCGCGAACGCATAGCACTCTATTGTCTAGGTCAGCTATACTCAACCTGCTATAATGGTGTGGCGCATATACAAAATTGTGCTAGCAACGACGTAGAGACGGAGGGAAAAAAATATAGAATTGTCAAAATGCTTTATTATTCTTAGCTAACGTTTTTTAATCGTAAGAAGCTTGTTCTCTGTGTTATCACACTGAGTCACACCCAAAAGGAAGGGACAGCTCGATTCAATCCTATCCGTCCCCCAAAACGTGTATATGGCCCCTTTGAAAAAAAAGTTGAGTATCCCTGTTTAGATCCTTATTCAATAGAAAGTTTTTTTTAAATATTTTGGGAAAATCCAAACTAGTAAAAGAAATTTAATTTCTTACATTGCCTCCGAAGTAACTGGCCTAAGTACGTTTGAGCGAGGAAGAAATAACGGATGAAGCAGTTATTAGATCTCTGGAAAATGTGTTAAGCCACGCTAATCGAGAATAATTCAAAATTAATGGTAGTTTAGTAATAGAATATTAGAAAATGTAAATACTCTATATCTTTAAACTGTTTAAAATGTAAACTATATTTGTAGTCTTATTTTGTAATTATTTTTCCTTATATATATTTTTTTTTGTAAATTATAATATTTCTATTCATGTCAATTTCCTTCAAATGTATGCTTTATGTGGTATATAACTAAGTTGAAAAAGAATATATTAATATAGATTAATAAGTAACTAATATAATACTCATTTGGAGGGAATGTGCAATATAGTAAGGTTATATTTTATAGTATCTATGTTTCTACTTTTTTAAAAAGTTACATCACCATGTTGCAAGTCTTCAAATCATTACTACCACGCAAAAAATATTTGTGCTTAAAGA